>JAQBSW010001274.1:0-141189 GCA_029291075.1 Eudiplozoon nipponicum | reverse complement strand
AATAACGATTCGCAACAAATGCTTCCGGAATATCTTATGGAACTTGAATGCCTTCTTGTTACCTGGGCTTAATGGTCAGACATTTTGATATTATATCAACTACTTCTTAGCTCTATAATTTTACTCTCAGCCTAACTTTGGAATAACATACTGAACGAGCTTATAAATTATTTTCCTTGTTTTTGTAGGACCTAATAAGAATTTCATCACGATTAAGGATCCATAATGTTTGTTCGTAGCTCTTTAAAGGATTCCAGCTTGTGCTTTATATTTTGCTGTAACCAAAGAGTTACTTTAGTGAGGAATTTAGAAAACTTTGTCAACTTTTGGAGTCTACGGGCATAAATTTATGTTTATCAATGTAGATGTCGTTATCAAATCGATTTTTTGCCATACCTGTGGCAAATTACTTTTTATAATAAAGCACGGCACAAGAAGTAAAACGATACCATTACTTGGAGGTGGTGGTAATGATACCTATTGGAATAAAGCATACAGTTAGGTGCGTTTGAAATTTCATTACAAATTGATATATATATATATATATATATATATATATATATATAATATGAAACCTTTAAAAAAAGCAAACTCTTTAAACAAAAGTAGAATTTGTTTTTTTTTTAAATACGTTTTCTGACAGAGTCGATGATAAGTCATCCAACACAATCTTATCTCGAGCTGGTTGGTATTTTCAATATCGCACGATTGTCTAAGCATAATAAAGACGAACTGCAACTGTCCGCTGTTGCTGGACGCTTTAGTAACCAAAAAACAAACGCCTATAGATCAAGTTAACTTGAGTCAGATAGCATCCATTGAAATCATTACCTTGCAAGCAAACCCAAACCAAACTATCGAAACGCTTCATGCTTGACAGTTTTTATTTAGAACGTGTAAGGTGTTAGTCAACTAGTAAAAAGTATTTGCTCCTCAATAGCTTGTTAAATCTAATTTAGAATATATAAATTTACGTATGGAATAGGTACTACTGGCAGTTAATTAAAGACCCGCTGCTATATCAACTAGAAATTACCTGATCTGCGTTTCGACTAACGCAGCTTTCATTGTTCCAGTAATTTTCTTTTTGCAATATATTTCGGCCACACTTACCGTAGGCCTTCATCGGTTGCATTTTTTCACAAGTTTAACAAACGAAACAAATGAAGCAAGCGCGTTATTTCCTCTAGCCATAATATTTATATTTATACTTCAGACTGACCTTTCATTAGATATTCGCGTGTCACATGTATGTGTGTGCATTTTCATAACTGTTGTTTTCATCTAACTAATTTAGACCAGAGTGGCTGAATAATAATTTATCAATTGCATGCGTTAACTATTCGTTTTACACACTCAATGTAAATGACGTAACTGAGATGGGGCCCGCTTTCAGGTGGGGGAGACCCATAATTCAGAAACACTCGTCATAAAAACATGCCATGAGTGATAAAACTAGAAGTCCGAAAGACCAATGCACATGTTAAATTTCAATTCAAACCACTAAGGTTATACTCAAGATAGACAAGTTAATAACAGTTATTGGCATACTGTTAATTAGGCGCACGCCACGCATGTGCATGTGTATGTGTATGTATAACCAAAAACTTCGTTAAAATATTATTGATACACATGTACGTACATCTAAATGAAACTGCAGTCAATAGACATTAATTTACCCTTTGCACGCATCAGACAAACTAAGATTGACTAATTAGTGGGCTTATTGTTCAAGTAATGAATAATCAATTATTATGAAAATAGTCTTTCAAAATTTCATCTCTAACTATTAGGTTGATTTTAAAACTCTTTGTGACTTCAACTCCAATTTTATGTTTTGCACCCCAACCCTACCTACTGAAATTATTCTAATAATACAATATATATTAGTAATAATTTGTCTGACGCGTGCAAAGAGTAAATTAATGTCTATTGACTGCAGTTTCATTTAGATGTACGTACATGTGTATCAATTATATTTTAACGAAGTTTTTTAGTTATGCATACACATACACATGGACATGCGTGGCGTGCACCTATTTTATAGTATGCCAATAACTGTTATTAAATTGTCTATCTTATCACTCATGGCACGTTTTTATGACGAATGTTTCTGAATTATAGGTCTCCCCCACCTGAAAGCGGAAGCCATCTCAGTAACGTCATTTAAATTGAGTGTGTAAAACGAATAGTTAACGCATGCAATTGATAAGTTATTATTCAGCCACTCTGGTCTAAATTAGTTATATGAAAACAACAGTTATGAAAATCCACACACAAACACACATGTGACACGCGAATATCTAATGAAAGGTCAGTCTGAAATATAAATATAAATATTATGGCCAGAGGAAATAACGCGCTTGCTTTATTTGTTTCGTTTGATAAACTTGTGAAACAAAATGCAACTGATGAAGGCCTACGGTAAGTGTGGCCGAAATATATTGCAAAAAGAAAACTAATGGAACAATGAAAGCTGCGTTAGTCAAAACGCAGATCAGTTAATTTCAGTTATTCCAGGTCCGTAATTACACCAATCTTTCAAGAAACATTTAATATGGAGCTATATCAACTTGTTTGAAGGAAATTTTTATAACTCGTGGATACATGGGTTTCTGGCTTATCGGCGTTTCATTCGCCAACTGTTCTAAACTCTAAAGTCCGGTTTATAATCGGTCAAGCGATGGGAAAAGTGGAACGTGCAATCTACAAAGTGCATGAACATAATTAACTGTCCGACTTTATAGTGAGGATTGTGCGTAGCGCTTGCTTTGTCTAAGCTATAGCCAGTAATTAAAAATGAACAAATTAAATGGATTTCTCGATTTTTGCATGCTGACTATGGCATATCTTCCCTGTTCAATATGGAATTAATTGCTGCTACGTACGCCTTGCTTTCTGAAAAGATGTTTAATCTTATTTCAACTTATATTTCATTCTTTGCGAGAGGAAGTTGAGTCACCTTGATCTTTAAGAACGATTTGGCTGATCACAAATTAACAATGAAACCAACAAGACCAATCTGCTCTCTTTTTAGGTATCTAGAGAAATAATAATTATCCAACTGGCTGCTCTTTTGTCATAGTTAACAAGTGATAAGTGCGCTTGAGAATAATGTATGGACAAAAAAATTTTATGTATAATTTTCCAATAGAGAATCTAAATCGTAGATAATTTTCTCCATAGAACTACAAAAATTTCGTTTCTATTCTCTTTCGATAATTCAGTTTTATGTTAACATTTGACATTTAATACACAATATTTGTAAAAATCAAGTGCTTAAATAAATAACCAGATTTGACTTTGAAAAAAACATAAAATGCCAAAAAATTGCAAATTGACATTGATTTCTAAATATTTCTTTCTTTCTTAATCGAATGTGCAGTTCAGAGTTCAAAGAAAAATTTCACGTGCTGACAAATCAAATCGCCGTCAAAGGACGTGAATTGATAATTTTTAAATAATTAACATCTCAAATATGCCAGGTCTGGAAATAGTAGGTATATGTTAAATCAGATTCTAATGGATTTCAATAAGATTTTTTTCTATTTAGTCAATCGAAATTCTAACCTTATTTATCAATTCTTTAATTGTATTCATGATTCGCTAAGACATGTAACTTCATTTATAAACTCTATTGCGTTAGTTGCACTAATGAAACTAGTAAGTGCCGCTTGATGCTAGATAATGGCACAAAATTTATATTGGCAATTTACTCAATTGGAGGAATGAAAATAAACCTATCCGTCAGGCATCCGCGCATGGAAGCTATCGTAAACGATAATCGCTGACTTATTTTGACCAGTCATCTCCATTACCAAATGTCTTTCTAATGTACCATTGACAGAATAGTATTAGATTGAAGTTCACATCATCTACGTCAGTTCATTTTCGGCATATTTTGAGATACAATGAGATAAATTTCTAACCCAAGCTGACAACCTTAGTTTAAAGACATTTTATCTCCACAAATGTAACCATTGATCGTTTAGTTGTATAACTTACATACTTGTGGCAACATAAGCAAATGCATTGTGTTTGTGATTGCATACAAATAGCGCAGCCGATATTTCTAGTAAAGTGCAATACGTACTAGACTGCTAGATGTAAGAGCCACTGAACTAATTTGTTACTAGGCTCGCAAAACCTAATACATACTTGTAAGAGCCACATATTTGATTTTCCATACCTTATGTATGAATTAAAATGTAATCTTCGCTAGACAGTTATCTGCCATGCTCAGATGATGATTATGCATGTCGAAACGCGTCATTACTTTTGAATACGTGTAGTTGTCATATTTTATGCGACTAGATATATAAAGTGTGATTGGTTTTAAACTTAAGTTCACAACGTTTATTTAAAGAAATCTTGTCTTTACTCATGCATTCACCGATTCGAGATGTAATAGTGTTTTGGTGAAAGATACAAAACAAGTTGTCAATGTGGCTACAGAATAATTATGCAGCCAATATTCTTGCCAAGTATAGTATGCATGAGAATACAATTAATACCGTTTGAGGCATAGTAAATAAAAATATTTATACAAAAATTGTGAGTTTATTTTCACATTACAGTTTTAGTTGTTCTCTGTTGGTGTAGAGAAAAAGTCTAATCGTACCAGCGCGTGAAACAGTCAGTATATTTATTATCCTGTAGGACTGCGACACCTAATTTGATCTGCATGTATTAATTGCTAGCATACATGACATCATGTTGCGAATAAACCACGATTGAAATAAAAAAAATAATAAAGCATTAACAAATTCTAAATAAAAAATCTAAGAATATACATTGATCTTTGCTTGAGTCCCGCCATCTAAGGCGAATTGTTGAATATAATCTATATAATATATATATATATATATATATATATATATATATATATATATATATATATATTGTAAGATTGAAATCGGGTGGAACGCAACGATCGGAGAGAGCGTGCTTGTGGTTTTCAAAATTTTTCTCTAATTTCGAAGGATATCGGGTTTTATTTTGTTTTTATTTTCAGATTCTCGGGATTTCTTGTCTAATTTCATCTCTAGGATACACCAGGAATCTACCTACACATTTTTTTTGGAATTTACCTTCAAGGATCTATTCCTAGCTCACCCGATTTTCCCGTTTATTTCTGCATTTTAATACCTATTCTTTTTCGCTCATCAATACTCATTCTTTTCCTCACTTTTATCGTAATCTACATTACTTCTGCTCTTCTATCTAACTCCACCATGAAGCAACTTTCGTCGGCAGCCCTCATCTCCCCGTTCCTCACCCAAAAGGTTATCTCCAATATTTCTGATCTCCAACAGCAAATGGCGGACATCACAGGATTACTTGGAGCACTGACCGGCAACCTTTCAGTCTCCTCCGTTCAGCCCCATTTGTTGCGTCAAGCGGATGCGTTTCTGAATGGGGTAGCCAGGGAGGTTGCCCAGCGAAATCACAACAAGCGAAACCTCTTTCTTTGGTCTCCGCGCTCCCCACTCTCAAAGGACGATCTGGCCTCAGATCTCATCAGTCAAACAGGGGACAACTTTAGCCACCTTAAAGAGATCTCCTCGGGAAAGAGTCAAGCCTTTATTCTCTCCTCGCACAAAAGACTGTCTGACGGTGAGGTTCGTCATCTCAAACTACACTCGCCCATCTTAACATCCGGGAAAGTCAAACTAAAACGAGACTACACGCTGCTACAGAGGACTTTAGAGAAAGCCCAAACCCATAAACCGGATAACACCCCCCCCCTCCTCCAGCTCATCACGCCTTTCCGGGCTGGAGCAACCCAAAGAAAAGCCGCTCAGTTCACGGCGGAATCCTTGGCGACGCACCTTCCTCCAGTCCACCCCTACTGACACCTTCCCGATTTGAAGGCCTTCCTCTCACTTTTAGCCCTTACTCCGCAACCAGTCCCCCCACACTATCTCAAGCTTTACCACGTCGTCGTGGCCGACCACGCCGCGCTAAGCCTCCTAATAACGCACCTTCTCTCCCAAACCCGTCCGCCAGGTCCACATCCCCTCGACAAGTTACCTTTGTGACAGATGCTATGACCCAGAAACCGAAAAAACGTAAGTCTACTAAGACCAAGCAAAACTTCGACCCAGCCCCATCAACTTCGTCTCCCCCTACTGAATCCATCATCGACCCCACCCTGGACTGTTGCGTCCCAGCCCCTGATCTTTCTCTGTCCCTGCTCGCCCCCTCAACGCAGCTTCCGAGTGCCCCCTCGAGCCCAGATATCTCGCCCCCTTTTGCTTTCAAACCCTCCAACTGCCTCACCCACCTGATAAACGCGGGACAAAAGAAATCCAAATCGACGCTGACCACTCTATCCTTGTCAACGAGCGGTCTGTCACCCTCATCAGCCCTAGATCTCGCCCCGCCCGCCAGCGGAAAGCCCCCGCACGCTTCTCCTCCCCGATCTAACCATCCCTCTCTCAGAGCACTCTCAGCAATTCTCATCAACTGCAGGTCACTTACGCCTAAAATCAATCAACTACGAGCTTTTCTATCCTCTAACGAGATTGACATAAGCGTTCTTGTTGAGACTTGGCTGTCCCCTTCCATCCACTGTGATGATCTTTTACTCATTCATGGTTACACGTTCCTTCGTAGCGACAGAACTGTCGGTCGTGGGGGCGGACTAGCTGCCTATGTCCGATCCCTTCTTATGCCCAAACGCTTGTCGACATCGAACTCTCAAGGATTGAAATTTTTCTCGTTTCAGCTACAAATCCATAACCAAAGCATATCTACCTGTGTTGTCTACAGACCCCCTAATATCTCACTCATCGACGACACCCGCGGGGCCCAACTTCTATCTACTTTTTTCTCTTTACACTCCGATAAGTACGTCGTTGTGGGTGATCGAATCCGCCTTACTGAGAAGCGGTATCTGCGGCAACGTTCTCAATCTTATTAGTTACTATCTCCGAAACCGATATGCGAGAGTAAAAGTTGGCAGTAGTCACTCGAGGCCAGCCCATATCAGATCCGGTGTTCCCCAGGGCTCCGTACTTGGTCCCATTCTCTTCAACCTTACGCTCGCGCACATACAGGTTGACGACAACCTTTTCAAACTGTTCAAATATGCGGATGACATGGTTATCGTATTCAGCAACTCCAAAACATCCAACCCCTCCTTATCCCTTATATCGGAGCTCCTATCCTCGTTCGACTCGCAGCTCAGCAGAATCGGCCTCAAACTAGATCCCACTAAAACTCGCCTAATGAAACTCTCATCTGATCCATTCTGCTCTATCCCGGTTGCCAACTACCCCCTTGATATAGAAATAATAGATTCGGCCAAACATCTTGGCATTCACTTCTCAAAATCCCTAGACTTCTCCCTACACCTTACACACACTACATCCAAACTCTTCAAATGGTCCCGTCTGATCTGTTTTAAGACTAACAATCCCACTCTCCAACTCACGTTATTCAAGGTCTACGTTCTGCCCCTCATTTCCTACGCCAGCGAATTCTACTGTCCTCTCACCCTCGCCTCCTCCTATACTATTGAACAGGTATCCTCCAGATTTCTAAAGCGAGTCTTCCCGAAATGCCAAAACTATAGGGAACGCCTTCTCCTGGCAAACCTTCTTCCGCTTTGGTTCACCCGTCACCTTCGCGTCATTTCTTTTATCCACAAGATCACAACCTGCTTACCACTCTCCAACTTTGCCCACCCCAGTCACCACTATGCCACACGTTCTAGTAACTCTTCTATCCAAGCCAACCATACCCCCACCATATTTAAAAAAATCTATCTCTTCTCCAAAGCCACTAATGTCTTCAACGCTCTCCCCACAGACATAAAGCTCCTACCCCAGCACGAATTCAAAAAGGCAGCCCATCAGTACTTCTTCAACAAACTTCTTTGTGATACGACCGATTGGAAACGAAACTGGTTCCTTCTCAATCCATAACATTTACTTCACCCCAGACTATCCTCTTTACTAACCTCGGAGGGCGAAATCCCTCAGGCAGCCATCTAATCTTCCACTTTACCTCTCTGGTCTTTTTCTTTTCTTCTAGATTCACTAATACCACCTCTCAGACCATTCCTAACCCCATTATGTCCACATTGTGGGTTCTCTACTACGTTTTGCTCATCCAACTCTTTTCTTTCTTGTTTCAGCGGAGGACCGGAAACCCAACAGCCCTACCGATCCACCAACGGTTCGCTTCGGACTTCGACTCTCCCTGGTCTTCTTTCAATCACAATCACGTTCTACGGATGCCTGCGATCCCTGCAAGACTCGCTCGCCTCAATCCTGCAGATTCCATCCATGTCCATGCTTTGCTCCATCAATTCAATCGTCACGACAATGGACTCCATCGGTCGACGTCTACCTCCGGGCCGCCATCTTTTCATCTTCATCTTTGTTTTCGATCTCACATTCACCTTGAAGATCTGATACTTCACGGACTATCTCCAATTGATCTTGTCTAGTCAAATGGAACTTCGCTTATATTTATTTTTCACCAGATTGAGCTATCTTGATGTTAATGATAACTTTTCCCCTCCCCAACCCCTCCCCCTGCTATTAAATACTTTGCTAGTCACAATTCCACTCACCTCCACATATCCTACCCTTGATTTGCTATTTCAATGGTTGGGCCAGTTGGCCTTTGATGCCAAATAAATGTATTATATATATATATATATATATATATATATATATATATGCATTTATACCGAGAGTTTGAAATGATAAAAAGTTGAATTTCTTTAACTTTTTACGTTTCATGCCAAAAATTAATATTTTGTACATTTGTTATGTTTGCGAGGCATGAAATATATTTAGCCAATTTCATGCACATTTTTTAGCGCATATCTGTTAGGTGTGCTGCAATTTCAATAATTAAAAAATATAATCTGGATTAATTTATATAAATAAGGCACATAATATTTACATTGAATCCAATAGCATAAAGCGATTGTCCACCGGTTTTAAGTGTTCAAAATAACATTTTTATATTTATAACGAGTATCAATGGTAAATACTAAAATTTATAGATCAGGAAAAATAAATGATTTTAGATAATTAGAGTACTTTATTGTAATGACCAGGTTAAGAATAAATTAAATCAGTGAAAACCTCAGGATCACTCGTATCAATAGCCGTGAAATATATGGGCTCCCGGTACACTATTCGTTTCCCATTAAAGAGGCCTTGTCAATGACCAAATGGATAAAAGCTTAATAAATATATTTATTATTTACATAAAGGTATTGAACGTTATAAATTAGAAGTGTAGAGGCCCTTTGGTCACTACCATAAGAGAGTCTCTAGGATGCCAGGCCCGGAAAATCCATATATGCGGTATGATCATCTAATTTGGAACACTTAAGTTCCTATAAACTATCTTTTAAGCTACAATCCTTAAGTCCACTTGCTAACTGCTCTGTATCCTCAATATTTAATAAACCAGCCATAATATAATGATTAAATTTCTTACAATTAATATATTATATTAATTAAGCTTACCGGGATACGCCGATATCCACAGATAACAGAACGATACGGTGGTGACCTGAAAACAAATATCCACGTCAATTACCTGAAACCAATTTGAGATTTTTATCACTGATAAATAATCAGAACAATAGATGAGTGGATTACAATAATTTATTAGCAAAGATATCGCAGATGGAACCACGCAGTTTTCCGCTTGTGCAATCCAGCAACTCAGAAAAACTCTTCTTTTAATCTTCGACAAGACAAGTCAAAAACTTCGACAATCTGAGCAAAAGAACTTCCAAAAAATTTACAATATTTAAAAAAAATACAATATTGTTTTAAGAAACCAGCGATAACATCAAATCTCCAAAAATAAAATTTGATTTATTTTTATATGAAGAGTTAATTGATGTCCAATAATTAAATTAACCTCCACAGAAGGAAGAAAAAGAAAATACAATTATGAGGAAATGTATATAAAAAAGAAATATCTTGTTTTATTATACGTATTTTTCGGTCATTAATTTGATTACTAGCCGAGCACCATTAACTGGGTTGCATGAAATATCATAATTACAGTTATGAATAGTTTTTATACAGTTTGTGGTGTAGATTGCTAGCTAATAAGGATAGTTCAATAATTTGTACAGCTCATTCACGTTTATTTGTTTTTTGGGTTTAATTTAATTGAAAAGTAAAGCAATTGTTTAATTAAATCCATTGCTGACTGAATTTTACTTAATTAAATTAACTTCATCAGTTGAATCCCACATTCATATATAAGATAAGCAGAATGGCAAATTTTAGATTGGAATCCGAAAATAAACGGGCGCAGACAACAAATGCTGACGATGATATGAATAGTCGACTTGCTGTATGGTAAGAACGTTTGCTCTCTGCCGAAATAATGGAGCCTTATGATAAAGCCAAGATCGGATAAGTGTCACCTGCAAAACAATGAAAAACGTCAGACTCAAAATAATAAATCTACAAATTTGACATCAAAATTATTAAGAATTCCATTTATTGTAAAATATTCCTATTAATGCACGCAATGCTTGTTCTTCCCACTTATAACTTTCATCACTCAGCAAAGATAAATTTTAGAGACAGCATTTTATAATGAATTTCTTTAAATTTATATTGTAGCACGATATAACACTGATATAATTTCGAAAATAGAAAGTGCTTGCCAGCTAGAATTTTTTAAAAATGGTGGAGTTTTAATTAAACAAATTAGCTCAGGATATTTGACACTGCTCACTAAAGTAAATAAAAACTCCTTACCACTCATTAAAGTGAAGTATTTAAGAAAAAGAAGTGCTCCTTCTGGGATTACATTATTTATTGCAAAGTGCATTCAGAAACAAATAACAATTCCATTTCCTGGACTTACCTTCGTACTGCTTATATTATGCTATGCAATACTTTCTTAATGTGTTTTCGTATCGGAGCCACATATTCTGTGACCGATCTCATTCACACATTTCAAATAATTATATTCTTTTGCGTTGTTGTCATCCTAACAGTTTTCCTTACTTAACTAAGGTTTTTTCACCTTATATACGTTATAGGTTAACTAAAATATAAAAATGCAAATATTTTACTTAAGCTTTTAATATCTCATGACGACACGCTTTAATTTGAAATACATATTTATTAATTCTTATATCTATTTAGATTTATTTATAATTACGTGACTTTGATGCTTTTAGACTCGCATTACATAGATTAACCTATTACCTCAAAATAAAAATTCTCAAGTCAATTTTTGTTGTCTAATTGCCAATTTAATTAATCTCATGATGACAACAAAGAATTGGTAATCTTATGCAAGTACACGGAAAAATGTTATCTTAATGCAGTTACATTAGAGCACAAATAATTGAATTTATGAAAACTATATATATATATATATATATATATATATATATATATATATATATATATATATAGTATGTAATGTAGCTAATTTTTTCTAAATGTAGTTTTTCTTCCAGATATACAAAAGCAAAAGTTTGGAATTATGTATTTATTTAAATTTAGATAACTCCAATACACTTCAATGCTGTCAAAAGAATATTTAGATGCCGGGAAAGACGGTTCCCATTTTAAGCCAATATGAAGCGCATAGTGTCTTTACAAAAATAGATATTCCGAAGGAAAAATTAAAGTCAGCATGCACGAAAGTCACTGGTTTTATGTGCACATGCCATGCGCTTGTAGAAGTGACCTAAGGGTGCATATAGTAGTAATGCCCTATACACCTGTATATTTGGTTATAAATGTGTTAAAATTAGGATTGTAAATTCTATAAGAATGTATATTTAATTTGCCTAAGAACTGTATTATAATTATGTATTAGGTTTGCGAACCTAGTAACAAATTAGTTCAGTTGTGACCAGAAGGATAAACCAAAGGCAGCATAAAGGGAAAGTATAATCTCATGCACATTCGTTTCGTGCTTACTGGCGACTCATCAGTAGTAGCCGGTATTACGCCCTTTAACCACTATATATTCGGTAGAAGAATGTGGAATAATAGGACGGTACAATCTCCTAGACGAATGTGTAAACCTGCAATAGTGAAGCAAACATCATATAAAGTCTACGACAATGCGACTTCAACGCTAACTCACACTATATAATATATATACAGAGTCTGTAAAGGATACTGACATTATGGCTATTGTGTTAGTAACTGATACCTTTTTTGAAATCGATGAGTACCGGATACTAACACTATGGTTTCGGAGTCGGTACATGATACCAACCTGATGGATATAAATTTATGCTAAAGTTCACCCAAATTGAGAATTACAACAATTTCCGAACACCTGTTACTCCAGTTAAACCATAAACTCTGGCCTTCATCGATATCAGCTATCACATTTCGCGGTAAGCATGACATCATTCAATTCAATATATTACCGTTAAATAATGTTTGTAGCGAAGAACTAATATATATGCAAGTATGTATTAGGTTTTGCGAACCTAGTAACAAAATAGTTCAGTTTTGACCAGAAGGATAAACCAAAGGCAGCATGAACGGAAAGTATAATCTCATTCACATTCATTTCGTGCTTACTGGCGACTCATTAGTAGGAGCCGGTGATACGCCCTTTAACCACTATATATTTGGTAGAAGAATGTGGAATAATAGGACGGTACAATCTCCTAGACGAATGTGTAAACCTGTAATAGTGAAGCTATGATCATCTAAAGTCAACGACAATGCGACTTCAATGCTTACTCACACTATATAATATATATACCGAGTCTGTAAAGGATACTAACACTATAGCTATTGTGTTAGTAACTGATACCTTTTTTGAAATCGATGAGTACCGGATACTAACACTATGGTGTCCGAGTCGGTACATGATACCAACCTGATGGATATAAATTTATGCTAAAGTTCACTCAAATTAAGAATTACAACAATTTCCGAACACCTTTTACTCCATTTAAACCATACACTCTGGCCTTAATCGATATCAGTTATCACATTTCGAGGTAAGTATGACATCATTCAATTCAATATATTACAGTTAAATACTGTTTGTTGCGAAGAACTAATATATATGCAAGTATGTATTAGTTTTTGCGAACCTAGTAACAAATTAGTTCAGTTGTGACCAGAAGGATAAACCAAAGGCAGCATGAACGGAAAGTATAATCTCATTCACATTGGTTTCGTGCTTACTGGTGACTCATAAGTAGGAGCTAGTATTACGCCTTTTAAACACTATATATATGGTAGAAGAATGTGGAATAATAGGACGGTACAATCTCCTATACGAATGTGTAAACCTGTAATAGTGAAGCTAACATAATCTAAAGTCAACTACAATACGACTTCAATGCTAACTCACACTATATAATATATATACCGAGTCTGTAAAGGATACTAACACTATGGCTATTGTGTTAGTAACTGATACCTTTTTTGAAATCGATGAGTACCGGATACGAACACTATGGTTTCCGAGTCGGTACATGATACCAACCTGATGGATATAAATTTATGCTAAAGTTCACCCAAATTGAGAATTACAACAATTTCCGAACACCTGTTACTCCAGTTAAATCATACATTCTGACCTTCATCGATATCAGTTTTCACATTTCGCGGTAAGCATGACATCATTCAATTCAATATATTACAGTTAAATACTGTTTGTTGCGAAGAACTAATATATATGCAAGTATGTATTAGGTTTTGCGAATCTAGTAACAAATTAGTTCAGTTGTGACCAGAAGGATAAACCAAAGGCAGCATGAACGGAAAGTATAATCTCATGCACATTCGTTTCGTGCTTACTGGCGACTCATCAGTAGGAGCCGGTATTACGCCTTTTAACCACTATATATTTGGTAGAAGAATGTGGAATAATAGGACGGCACAATCTCCTAGACGAATGTGTAAACCTGTAATAGTGAAGCTAACATAATCTAAAGTCAACGACAATACGACTTCAATGCTAACTCACACTTTATAATATATATACTGAGTCTGTAAAGGATACTAACACTATGGCCATTGTGTTAGTAACTGATACCTTTTTTGAAATCGATGAGTACCGGATACTAACACTATGGTTTCCGAGTCTGTACATGATACCAACCTGATGGATATAAATTTATGCTAAAGTTCACCCAAATTGAGAATTACAACAATTTCCGAACACCTGTTACTCCAGTTAAACCATACACTCTGGCCTTCATCGATATCAGTTATCACATTTTGCGGTAAGCATGACATCATTCAATTCAATATATTACAGTTAAATACTGTTTGTTGCGAAGAACTAATATATATGTAAGTATGTATTAGGTTTTGCGAACCTAGTAACAAATTAGTTCAGTTGTGACCAGAAGGATAAACCAAAGGCAGCATGAAAAGAAAGTATAATCTCATGCACATCTCGTTTCGTGATTACTGGAGTGACTCATAAGTAGGAGCTGGTATTACGCCCTTTAACCACTATATATTTGGTAGAAGAATGTGGAATAATAGACGAAGCACCCTATACGAATGTAAACCTGTAATAGTGAAGCTAACATAATCTAAAGTCAACGACATTACGAATTCATTGCTAACTCGCACTATATAATATATATACCGAGTCTGTAAAGGATACTAACACTATGGCTGTTGTGTCAGTACCTGATACCTTTTCTGAAATCGATGAGTACCGGATACTAACACTACAGTATTCCGTGTCGGTGCACGATACCAACCTGATGGATACAAATTTATGCTAAAGTTCACCCAAATTGAGAATTACAACAATTTCCTAACACCTATTACTCCAGTTAAACCATAAACTCTGGCCTTCATCGATATCAGTTATCATATTTCGCGGTAAGCATAACATCAATCAATTCAATATATTACACTTAAATACTGTTTGTTGCGAAGAACTAATATATATGCAAGTATGTATAAGGTTTTGCGAACCTAGTAACAAATTAGTTCAGTTGTGACCAGAAGGATAAACCAAAGGCAGCATGAACGGAAAGTATAATCTCATGCACATTCGGTTCGTGCTTAGTGGCGACTCATCAGTAGGAGCCGGTATTACGCCCTTTAACCACTATATATTTGGTAGAAGAATGTGGAATAATAGGACGGTACAATCTCATAGACGCATGTGTAAACCTGTAATAGTGAAGCTAACATAATCTAATGTCAACGACAATACGACTTCAATGCTAACTCACACTATATAATATATATACCGAGTCTGTAAAGGATACTAACACTATGGCTATTGTGTGAGTAACTGATACCCTTTATGAAATCGATGAGTACCCGATACTAACACTATGGTTTCCGAGTCGGTACATGATACCAACCTGATGGATATAAATTTATGCGAAAGTTCACCCAAATTGAGAATTACAATAATTTCCGAACACCTGTTACTCCAGTTAAACCATACACTCTGGCCTTCATCGATATCAGTTATCACATTTCGCGGTAAGCACGACATCATTCAATTCAATATATTACAGTTAAATACTGTTTGTTGCGAAGAACTAATATATATGCAAGTATGTATTAGGTTTTGCGAACCTAGTAACAAATTAGTTCAGTTGTGACCAGAAGGATAAACCAAAGGCAGTATGAACGGAAAGGATAATCTCATGCACATTCGTTTCGTGCTTACTGGCGACTCATCAGTAGGAGCCGGTATTACGCCCTTTAAACACTATATATTTGGTAGAAGAATGTGGAATAATAGGACGGTACAATCTCCTAGACGAATGTGTAAACCTGTAATAGTGAAGCTAACATAATCTAAAGTCAACGACAATGCGACTTCAATGCTAGCTCACACTATATAATATATATACCGAGTCTGTAAAGGATAATAACACTATGGCTATTGTGTTAGTAACTGATACCTTTTCTGAAATCGATGAGTACCCGATACTAACACTATGGTTTCCAAGTCGGTACATGATACCAACCTGATGGATATAAATGTATGCTAAAGTTCACCCAAATTGAGAATTACAACAATTTCCGAACACCTGTTACTCCAGTTAAACCATACACTCTGGTCTTCATCGATATCAGTTATCACATTTCGCGATAAGCATGACATCATTCAATTCAATATATTACAGTTAAATACTGTTTGTTGCGAAGAACTAATATATATGCAAGTATGTATTAGGTTTTGCGAACCTAGTAACAAATTAGTTCAGTTGTGACCAGAAGGATAAACCAAAGGCAGTATGAACGGAAAGTATAATCTCATGTACATTCGTTTCGTGCTTACTGGCGACTCATCAGTAGGAGCCCGTATTACGCCCTCTATCCACTATATATTTTGTAGAAGAATGTGGAATAATAGGACGGTACAATCTCCTAGACGAATGTGTAAACCTGTAATAGTGAAGCTAACATAATCTAAAATCAACGACAATGCGACTTCAATGCTAACTCACACTATACAATATATATACCGAGTCTGTAAAGGATACTAACACTATGGCTATTGTGTTAGTAACTGATATCTTTTCTGAAATCGATGAGTACCGGATACTAACACTATGGTTTCCGAGTCGGTACATGATACCAAACTGATGGATATAAATTTATGCTAAAGTTCACCCAAATTGAGAATTTCAACAAATTCCGAACACCTGTTACTCCAGTTAAACCATACACTCTGGCCTTCATCGATATCAGTTATCACATTTCGCGATTAGCATGACATCATTCAATTCAATATATTACAGTTACATATTGTTTGTTGCGAAGAACTACTATATATGCAAGTATGTATTAGGTTTTGCGAACCTAGTAACAAATTAGTTCAGTTGTGACCAGAAGGATAAACCAAAGGCAGCATGAACGGAAAAGTATAATCTCATGCACATTCGTTTCGTGCTTACTGGCGACTCATCAGTAGGAGCCGGTATTATGTCCTTTAACCACTATATATTTGGTAGAAGAATGTGGAATAATAGGACGGTACAATCTCCTAGACGAATATGTAAACCTGTAATAGTGAAGCTAACATCATCTAAAGTCAACGACAATGCGACTTCAATGCTAACTCACACTATATAATATATATATACCGAGTCTGTAAAGGATACTTACACTATGGCTATTGTGTTAATAACTGATACCTTTTCTGAAATCGATGAGTACCGGATACTAACACTATGGTTTCCGAGTCGGTACATGATACCAACCTGATGGATATAAATTTATGCTAAAGTTCACCTAAATTGAGAATTACAACAATTTCCGAACACTTGTTACTCCAGTTAAACCATACACTCTGGCCTTCATCGATATCAGTTATCACATTTCGCGGTAAGCATGATATCATTCAATTCAATATATTACAGTTAAATACTGTTTGTTGCGAAGAACTAATATATATGCAAGTATGTATTAGGTTTTGCGAACCTAGTAACAAATTAATTCAGTTGTGACCAGAAGGATAAACCAAAGGCAGCATGAACGGAAAGTATAATCTCATGCACATTCGTTTCGTGCTTAGTGGCGACTCATCAGTCGGAGCCGGTATTACGCCCTTTAACCAATATATTTTGGTCAAGAATGAGGGATAATAGGACGGTACAATCTCCTAGACGAATGTGTAAACCTGTAATAGTGAAGCTAACATAATCTAAAGTCAACGACTATACGACTTCAATGCTAACTTACACCATATAATATATATATCGAGTCTGTAAAGGATACTAACACTATGGCTATTGTGTTAGTAACTGATACCTTTTTTGAAATCGATGAGTACCGGATACTAACACTATGGTTTCCGAGTCGGTACATGATACCAAACTGATGGATATAAATTTATGCTAAAATTCACCCAAATTGAGAATTACAACAATTTCCGAACACCTGTTACTCCAGTTAAACCATACACTCTGGCCTTCATCGATATCAGTTATCACAATTCGCGGTAAGCATGACATTATTCAATTCAATATATTACAGTTAAATACTGTTTGTTGCGAAGAACCAATATATATGCAAGTATGTATTAGGTTTTGCGAACCTAGTAACAAATTAGTTCAGTTGTGACCAGAAGGATAAACCAAAGGCAGCATGTTCGGAAATTATAATCTCATGTACATTAGTTTCGTGCTTACTGGCGACTCATCAGTAGGAGCCGGTATTACGCCCTTTAACCACTATATATTTGGTAGAAGAATGTGGAATAATAGGACGGTACAATCTCCTAGACGAATGTGTAATACTGTAATAGTGAAGCTAACATAATCTGAAGTCAACGACAATACGACTTCAATGCTAACTCACACTATATAATATATATGCCGAGTCTGTAAAGGATACTAACACTATGGCTATTGTGTTAGTAACTGATACCTTTTTTGAAATCGATGAGTACCGGATACTAACACTATGGTTTCCGAGTCGGTACATGATACCAACCTGATGGATATAAGTTTATGCTAAAGTTCACCCAAATTGAGAATTACAACAATTTCCGAACACCTGTTACTCCAGTTAAACCATACACTCTGGCCTTCATCGATACCAGTTATCACATTTCGCGGTAAGCATGACATCATTCAATTCAATATATTACAGTTAAATACTGTTTGCTGCGAAGAACTAATATATATGCAAGTATGTATTAGGTTTTGCGAACCTAGTAACAAATTAGTTCAGTTGTGACCAGAAGGATAAACAAAAGGCAGCATGAACGAAAGTATAATCTCATGCACATTCGTTTCGTGCTTACTGGCGACTCATCAGTTGGAGCCGGTATTACGCCCTTTAACCACTATATATTCGGTAGAAGAATGTGGAATAATAGGACGGTACAGTCTCCTAGACGAATGTGTAAACCTGTAATAGTGAAGCTAACATAATCTGAAGTCAACGACAATACGACTCCAATGCTAACTCACACTATATAATATATATACCGAGTCTGTAAAGGATACTAACACTATGGCCATTGTGTTAGTAACTGATACCTTTTTTGAAATCGATGAGTACTGGATACTAACACTATGGTTTCCGAGTCGGAACATGATATCAACCTGATGGATATAAATTTATGCTAAAGTTCACCCAAATTGAGAATTACAACAATTTCCGAACACCTGTTACTCCAGTTAAAACATACACTCTGGCCTTCATCGATATCAGTTATCATATTTCGCGGTAAGCATGACATCATTCAATTCAATATATTACAGTTAAATACTGTTTGTTGCGAAGAACTAATATATATGCAAGTATGTATTAGGCTTTGCGAACCTAGTAACAAATTAGTTCAGTTGTGACCAGAAGGATAAACCAAAGGCAGCATGAACGGAAAGTATAATCTCATGCACATCCGTTTCGCGCTTACTGGCGACTCATCAGTAGGAGCCGGTATTACGCCCTTTAACCACTATATATTTGTTAGAAGAATATGGAATAATAGGACGGTACAATCTCCTATACGAATGTGTAAACCTGTAATAGTGAAGCTAACATAATCTAAAGTCAACGACATTACGAATTCAATGCTAACTCACACTATATAATATATATACCGAGTCTGTAAAGGATACTAACACTATGGCTATTGTGTTAGTAACTGATACCTTTCTTGAAATCGATGAGTACCGGATACTAACACTATGGTTTCCGAGTCGGTACATGATACCAACCTGATGGATATAAATTTATGCTAAAGTTCACCCAAATTGAGAATAACAACAATTTCCGAACACCTGTTACTCCAGTTAAACCATACACTCTGGCCTTCATCGATATCAGTTATCATATTTCGCGGTAAGCATGACATCATTCAATTCAATATATTACAGTTAAATACTGTTTGTTGCGAAGAACTAATATATATGCAAGTATGTATTAGGTTTTGCGAACCTAGTAACAAATTAGTTCAGTTGTGACCAGAAGGATAAACCAAAGGTAGTATGAACGGAAAGTATAATCTCATGCACATTCGTTTCGTGCTTACTGGCGACTCATCAGTAGGAGCCGGTATTACGCCCTTTAACCACTATATATTTGGTAGAAGATTGTGGAATAATAGGACGGTACAATCTCCTAGACGAATGTGTAAACCTGTAATAGTGAAGCTAACATAATCTAAAGTCAACGACAATATGACTTCAATGCTAACTCACACTATATAATATATATACCGAGTCTGTAAAGGATACTAACACTATGGCTAGTGTGTTAGTAACTGATACCTTTTCTGAAATCGATGAGTACCGGATACTAACACTATGGTTTCCGAGTCGGTACATGATACCAAACTTATGGATATAAATTTATGCTAAAGTTCACCCAAATTGAGAATTACAAAAATTTACGAACACCTGTTACTCCAGTTAAACCATACACTCTGGCCTTCATCGATATCAGTTATCACATTTCGCGGTAAGCATGACATCATTCAATTCAATATATTACAGTTAAATACTGTTTCGTTGCGAAGAACTAATATATATGCAAGTATGTATTAGGTTTTGCGAACCTAGTAACAAATTAGTTCAGTTGTGACCCGAAGGATAAACCAAAGGCAGCATGAACGGAAAGTATAATCTCATGCACATTCGTTTCGTGCTTACTGGCGACTCATCAGTAGGAGCCGGTATTACGCCCTTAACCACTATATATTTGGTAGAAGAATGTGGAATAATAGGACGGTACAACTTCCTAGACGAATGTGTAAACCTGTAATAGTGAAGCTAACATAATCTAAAGTCAACGACATTACGACTTCAATGCTAACTCACACTATATAATATATATACCGAGTCTGTAAAGGATACTAACACTATGGCTATTGTGTTAGTAAATGATACCTTTCTGAAATCGATGAGTACCGGATACTAACACTATGGTTTCCGAGTCGGTACATGAAACCAAACTGATGGATATAAATTTATGGTAAAGTTCACCCAAATTGAGAATTACAACAATTTCCGAACACCTGTTACTCCAGTTAAACCATACACTCTGGCCTTCATCGATATCAGTTATCACATTTCGCGGTAAGCATGACATCATTCAATTCAAAATATTACAGTTAAATACTGTTTGTTGCGAAGAACTAATATATATGCAAGTATGTATTAGGTTTTGCGAACCTAGTAACAAATTAGTCCAGTTGTGACCAGAAGGATAAACCAAAGGCAGTATGAACGGAGAGTATTAGCTCATGCACATTCGTTTCGTGCTTACTGGCGACTCATCAGTAGGAGCCGGTATTACGCCCTTTAACCACTATATATTTGGTAGAAGAATGTGGAATAATAGACGGTACAATCTCCTAGACGAATGTGTAAACCTGTAATAGTGAAGCTAACATAATCTGAAGTCAACGACAATACGACTTCAATGCTAACTCACACTATATAATATATATACCGAGTCTGTAAAGGATACCAACACTATGGCTATTGTGTTAGTAACCTATACCTTTTTTGAAATCGATGAGTACCGGATACTAACACTATGGTTTCCGAGTCGGTACATGATACCATACTGATGGATATAAATTTATGCTAAAGTTCACCCAAATTGAGAATTACAACAATTTCCGAACACCTGTTACTCCAGTTAAGCCATACACTCTGGCCTTCATCGATATCAGTTATCACATTTCGCGGTAAGTATGACATCATTCAATTCAATATATTACAGTTAAATACTGTTTGTTGCGAAGAACTAATATATATGCAAGTATGTATTAGGGTTTTGCGAACCTAGTAACAAATTATTTCAGTTGTGACCAGAAGGATAAACCAAAGGCAGCATGAAAGGAAAGTATAATCTCATGCAATATCTGTTTCTGTAACACAATAGCCAGAGTGTTAGTATCCTTTACAGACTCATATATATTATATAGTGTGAGTTAGCATTTAGGTCGTATTTTTGTTGACTTTAGATTATGTTAACTTCACCATTACAGGTTTACACATTCGTATAGGATATCGTACCGTCCTATTATTCCACATTCTTCTACCAAATATATAGTGGTTAAAGGGCGTAATACCGGCTCCTACTGATGAGTCGCCAGTAAGCACGAAACGAATGTGCATGTGATTATACTTTCCGTTCATGCTGCCTTTGGTTTATCCTTCTGGTCACAACTGAACTAATTTGTTACTAGGTTCGCAAAACCTAATACATATTTGCATATATATATTAGCTCTTCGCAACAAACAGTATTTAACTGTAATATATTGAATTGAATGATGTCATGCTTACCGCGAAATGTGATAACATATATCGATGAAGGCCAGAGTGTATGGTTTAACTGGAGTAACAGGTGTTCGGAAATTGTTGTAATTCTCAATTTGGGTGAACTTTTAGCATAAATTTATATCCATCAGGTTGGTATCATGTACCGACTCGGAAACCATAGTGTTAGTATCCGGTACTCATCGATTTCAAAAAAGGTATCAGTTACTAACACAATAGCTCATGGTGTTAGTATCCTTTATAGACTCGGTATATATATTATATAGTGTGAGTTAGCATTGAAGTCGTATTGTCGTTGACTTTAGATTATGTTAGCTTCACTATTACAGGTTTACACATTCGTCTAGGAAATTGTACTGTCCTATTATTCCACATTTTTCTACCAAATATATTGTGGTTAAAGGGCGTAATACCGGCTCCTACTGATGAGTCGCCAGTAAGCACGAAACAAATGTGCATGAGATTATACTTTCCGTTCATGCTGCCTTTGGTTTATCCTTCTGGTCACAACTGAACTAATTTGTTACAAGGTTCGCAAAACCTAATACATACTTGCATATATATTAGTTCTTCGCAAAAAACAGTATTTAACTTTTATAATGTTTTCGATAATGCAACTTCAAAGCCAACCCACTACATAAAATATTTACGGAGCCTGTAATTGATGTTGCAGTCGGTACATGGTACCATCATAATGTATGTCATTATTTGATAAATTTAACCGAAATTGATAAATTCAACTACTTCTCTTCAACTTTTACTCAAGAAAATGCATACACTCTGGCCTTGATCGAAATCAGTTTTCACATTTCGTGGTAATCATAACATCATTCAAAGAAATCTATAATATTTGTATATTGTATGTTGCGGAGTAAAAAATACATACGCAATTGTGCATTAGGCGTTGCGTACCTAGTAAAAAATTTGTTCGAATAGGATGAGAAGAAGAAACGAAAGTCAGCACATGCATTTCATGCTTACATATATTTGTGGGATTAATAGATTTTCAGAAGTAATTATAATTCACAATTTTGGTGAAACGCGGCATATCTTTAATTTTACTGTTTTGGTACCATGTACTAACTCGGCAACCATGGTGTTGGGAAGTTTTCAGTCTCTGTATATATTAAATATAATGAGTTGGCTTTTAATTCGTGTTTGTTTGAAAACTATATCAAGTTAACTTCATTGCTGCTTAAATACAAATTTGTATAGGAGATTGTAACGTCCAATTGTCCGGCATTTCTTCACCAAATATATTGTAGTTCTAGGGCGTATTATCGGCTCCTACTGATGGATCACTTGCAAGCACGAAACACATGTGTACATTATATTTTACCTTTCGTTCATGATGATTTTGTTTTATCTTTTTTGTCCTATTTGACATAACTGAGCATGTCTCGTAAACCGCTGTTTTGATAAACTTATTATGCTCGGTATTAATGATGTACAGACAATTGGTTTTGAATAAACACCTGACCCATTAATTACTTACATATGTCGGTATAAAATAAGAATTGTATAGTGTAGAAAAGGCAATTCATCCAGTAGAACAGTTTCGACTTTATTGGGATTTCATAATGTACTGGCCAGAATTTTCCGCGGACTGGGCTCGAACCTGGGCACGCCTGCCTCGGAATCTGGTGTTTCAATAACCGAGGCACCATGTCGCACACTACACTACAAACAATTTTCAGTTATGTACAAACCAATGTAATTTGGTTAGTTTATTTCTCCTTTAGCTGGAGCTCATATGGCATCCATTTAGACCCAAATTCTGGCCAGGACATGATGAGTTCCCAATAAGGACGAAACCGGCGTACCGGATGAATTGCCTTTTCTAAACTACGCAATTCTTAATTTGTACTGACATATGTAAGTAATTAATGGGCCAGGTGTTTATATCCAGATCGCAAACTTCATTATAATAATTGTTATCACCGACCGCGCAACCAATGATCGTTTAATTATGTCAATGTTCATTTCAATACCACTTCCCCATTTAGTGTGGTGTCTGTTCAGTAATGACAGATTGGGGATGGTTAGTTGGAACTTTGGGTCTAAATGGATGCCATATGAGCTCCACCTAAAGGAAAAATAGACTAACCAAGTTACATTAGTTAGTATATAACTGAAAATTTGTGTGTAGTGTAGTGTGCGGCAGGATGACTCAGTGGATAGAGCACCAGATTCCGAAGCAGACGTGTCAAGGTTCGAGTCCTGTCCGCGGAAAATTCTGGCCAGTACACGATGAGATCCCAATAAGGTCGAAACCAGTCTACTGGATGAATTACCTTTTCTACACGCTGCAATTCTTTGTTTATACTCACATAAAAAAGTAATTAATGGGCCAGGTGTTTATATCAAGACCGTAATCTTGATTATAATAAATGCTATCACCCCCCGCGCAACCAATGTTCGTTTAATTATATAAATGTTCATTTCAATACCACTTCCCCATGTAGGGTGGTGTCTGTTCAATAATGACAGATTTGAGATGGTTAGTTGGATCTTGGTGTCTAAATGAATGCCATATGAGCTCCAACTAAAAGATAAATTATTTAAATCAAGTTTGCGAGTTTGAAGTAAACACCAATCCAATTGTATTTAACCAGTCGTCGAACAACATAACAAACCTATCGCCAGTCGCAACGCACTGACGCGTTTCGACCTTCCTTGATCATCATCAGAATACGACGGCAAACTGACTAGCGAGGATCAAACCGCATTGAATATACATGGAAATCAAATTTAGATATGCGGCTCTCACCTCTAGCAGTCCTGCATACATTGAACTTGACTGGAAATGTCGGCTGCACAATTTCTATGCAGTCACGAACATTAGCTGTTTGTAGCTTTCGCCACACACATATATATAGACAATACAATTACACAATAATTGATTGCGCGGATGGTGGTAAAAATTATTTAAATCAAGTTTGCGAGCTTGAAGTAAACACCAATCCCATTGTATTTAACCAGTCGTCGAACAACATAACAAAACTACCGCCAGCGCAACGCACTGACGCGTTTTGACCTTCCTTGATCATCATCAGAGTACGACGGTCAAACTGACTAGCGAGGATCAAACCGCATTGAACTATATATGGAAATCAAATTTAGATATGCGGCTCTCACCTCTAGCAGTCTTGCATACATTGAACTTGACTGGAAATGTCGGCTGCACAATTTCTATGCAGTCACGAACATTAGCTGTTTGCAGCTTTCACCACACACATATATATATAGTGGCCTGCCTCTTATATATATATATATATATATATATATATATATGTATATATATATATATATATATATATATATATATATACAATATATATACAATATATACAATATTATATAATATATATATACCAATGACGAGTTAGTGTTTACTTCAAAGCTCGCAAACTTGATTTAAATACTTTTACCACCATCCACTTTGAAATCAATTATTGTGTAATTGTATTGTCTAAAAGAGAAATAGACTAACCAAGTTACATTAGTTAGTATATAACTGAAAATTGTGTGTATTGTAGTGCGTGGCAGGGTGCCTCATTGTTTAGAGCACCAGATACTGAAGCAGACCTGCCCACGTTCGAGCCTTGTGCGCAGCAAATTCTGGCCAATACATGATGAGTTCTCAATAAGGACGAAATTGGCCTACCGGATGAATTGCCTTTTCTACACTATACCATTCTTAATTAATACTGATGATGATATTGTTGATGATGATGATATTTAATTTTTATCCTCTCTTAATAATGCTATTCCTTGGCGTATCAACTTCAATATGATTGGTTTTTTATTAATTTTCCTTGGCCTTTATACCTTATGATGCAATTAATTCAACTGGATATTAGTGGATTGGTTAATATAGACCGATCTATTTTAAAAATATATTCCATACAAAAAAGTTTCACTTGAGGTGTTTGAACGTTCTTTTGGCTTCCTGAATGGAAAATAAGAGCTATGGTTATGCTCAATGCCACCAGGATCAATCAAATAATTCAAGTTAAGAGGGCGGCCTTCAGCTTCTTATTGATCTGTAAGGAAACTTGTAGACGACAAAATGTTATATTCACGTGTTCAAACAAACTACCGCTATTGGAGATAAAAATAACTAACACAGCAGCAACTTTAAACAGATTTCAGATTTGTAAATTTTTTCCGCCCAGAATGACTTTGGTGCGTTTAAGTAATGACTAGTCAATCAAAAGACGGAATTTAAAAAATACTAACAAGGTGGAAGTTAAAAAAATTTAAATTTGCATTAAACTTAACTTGTCTTGCGAAACATTAAAACATACTTTGTAGATTTATTTCGGTACTACACGAATGCTGCTTGTCACTAAGTTATTGGTTAATAGCTAGCTAAATGCCCAGTTTATTACAATTTTATAAAATGGCTTTTTAAATTATCTTACACGACCAGAAAATTTTTAATTTTGCTGCACGATAAAAGCAAAGAACACGAATTGAGGAAACAAATTCGGCTTAATTTTAACATGACACAATAAATGACTACTTAAAAATTCTATATATAACAGACACAGAAAAGTGATAGGGATTTATTTTTCCCTAAAAAACCCTAGAAAGAATAAGTATTGCATGAAGAATCGAACGTCGGAGTTATGACCCAGTCTGTTTCCAGCTATGGTCAAGGAATCCGAACTAATTTTAAGGGTGTAATATTTTTTTAATATTCGTCTTGTGTATTAAACCAATTTAGGTGATTTTTATCACGTGGATTATTTGGCTTCAAAGTGCAGAGCATTTCACCGAAGAATGCCACATCAATAACTTAAAATATGAACCTATATGAAATTATATAAAATGTTTTAATAAATTTAACTTTTTAAATAATTGCCTTAACAATATCTAGCTCGAATAATTTTCAAATTTTGCAACTGATTACGCCTTCATTTGCGAATAACGTGACATCTAAAAATGTGAAATATGGTCTCATGGCATTTCTCAATTCGACTTTTTTTAAAGAGTTCAAGCTATATTCACATATAGTCTAAATCGTGCATTTTTTAAAATTATTTAACGTTTAAGTCAATAACGTTACAACCCAACATATCATTAAACACAAAATTTGCATTTAAAACAACATTCAGTAATATAAGTGAAAGCAGAAAGAATGCAAAAATGTATTTATTTACGCATTAATGTATGTATGCATGTATAAATGCAGGTACATACGGAAGGATGTATGGTGATATTTTTGTAAAAGGTATTAGTAACAAATTACTTCAAATAAGACAGGAAAAGTAAACCAAAGACAGCATGAACGGTAAGTATAATCTCGTGCACATTCGTTTCGTGCTTACTGGCGGTTCATTAGTAGGAGTCGGTATTACGCTCCTTACCCACTATAAATTTAGGTGAGGAATGCGAGAAAATATGACGGTACAATCTCCAATACGACTATGCCAACCTCCAGTAGTGAAGCTAACTTCATATAAAGTCTTCGACTACGAGACCTCAAAGCAAACTCAATTTATATAATATATAAGTTCAAAACGAATTTGCACGAAATTATACATTCCTTTCATGCTGTCCTTGGTAAATCCTTCTGATTTTGTTTGAATTAATTTTTTACTAGGTGTAAACATATTAAACAATTCCATATATATATATATATATATATATATATATATATATATATATATATATATATAAAGTTTCGCCGCCGCAAACAGTATCTAACTGTTATATATTTAATCGATTGGTGTCATGATTAACGCTAAACGTGATAGCTGATATCAATCAAGACCAAAGTATATAGCTTTGCAGGAGTAGCATGTTTTCAGAAATAGTTGTAGTTATCAAATTTGATGAACATAAGCATACATTGAAATCCATGGCGTTCGTACCATGTGCAGAATCTGAAACCATAGTGTTGGTACCATGTACTTTTCGGTACCATAATGTTGGTATCCTTTACAGATTCGATATAGATTATATATAGTTAGTTGTGTTCTAAGTTTCATTGTCGAAGACTTTATATGAAGTTAGATTTATTACTGCAGGTTTACACATTCGTATAAGAGATTATACCCTCCTATTTTCCCACATAACTCACAACTGAACTAATTTGTTACTAGGTTCGCAACACCTAATACATACTTGCATATATATTAGCTCTTCGCAACAAACAGTATTTAACTGTAATATATTGAATTGAATGATGCCATGCTTACCGCGAAATGTGATAACTGATATCGATGAAGGCCAGGGTGTATGGATTTACTGGAGTAACAGGTGTTCAGAAATTGTTGTAATTCTCAATTTCGGTGGAATATAGCATAAATTGATATCCATCATGTTGGTACCATGTTCCGACTCGGAAACCATAGTGTTAGTACCATGTACCTTTTCGGTACAATAATGTTGGTATCGGTTACTAACACAATAGCCATAGTGTTAGTATCCTTTACAGACTCAGTATATATATTATATAGTGTGAGTTAGCATTGAAGTCGTATTGTCGTTGACTTCAGATTATGTTAGCTTCACTATTACAGGGTTACACATTCGTCTAGGAGATTGTACCGTCCTATTATTCCACATTCTTTGACCAAATATATAGTGTGAAAAGGGCGTAATACCGGCTCTAACTGATGAGTCGCCGTAAGAACGAAACTAATGTACACGAGATTATACATTTCATTCATGTTATCTTTGGTTTATTCTTTGATAATATTTTAACTAATTTGTTGCTAGGTGCGCAACACCTAATACACATTTGCATATAAAAATTAGCTGTCCACCAGAAACAGTATCTAACATGTATGTTGGTCAGTTTGTTTGTTTCTCTGTATGTATGCATGCTTATTTGTGTATATCGATTCATGTATTTATGTAAGTATACATACATGTCTTTTTTATGCAAATACGTATGTATGCATGTATGCTTGCTTGTATGTGTGATAAGATGTACTTAGGTGTGAATGTAGGAATTTATGCACGTATATGTGTATATATTTATTTGTTTATGCATGGATGTATGTATGTATGCTTGTATGTATTTATGTATGCAAGCATGTATGTATGTACGCGTGTAAGCGTGCGTGAACGTGCATATATATGCATGAACGTACGTTTTTATGTCTGTATGGCTGTATGTGTTTTTGTATGTATGCGTGCATGTATGCATGAACTATATATATGCATGTGGATATGTATATATGCATGTATATATACATATTTATGCATGACTGTATGTATACTTTACGTATGAATTTAAGTATGTCTTCATTTATTTGTTTATTTATGCATGTATACATGTATGTACGTATTTTTTATGTGTATATGCCTGTATGTTGGTATGAATGTGTTTGTATGTTTGTATATATGTATATATATGTTTGTGTTTGTGTTTTTATAATTATGTATAAATATACTTTTATTTATGCATAAATATGTCCATGCGTGTAATTTGTTTATATATATATATATATATATATATATATATATATATATATATAAATTTGCATGTAACATACGTATTTATGTATTTATGTATTTTTTTATGTATGTATTTAAGTATGTATGCATTTATTTGTGTATTTATGTAGGTATATATGCATTCATGTATGGCTGTACGTATTTTTTATGTGTATATGCCTGCATGTTGATATGTATGCGTTTGTATGTTTGTATATATATTTATATGTATATATATGTATGCATGTTTGTGTGTCTATTAATGTGTGTAAATACGCTTTTATTTGTGTATAAATATGTTCATGCATGTAATTTGTTTATATATATATATATCGGCTCATATAGGCTCATCTAAGGTTTAATTCTCAATTTTGGTGAAATTGAAATCAATAGTATTTGTACCATGTACCGACTCGGGAACCGTAGTGTTGGTACCATGTACCTTCTCTGCAACCATTAAGTGAGTATCAGGTACTGAAACAATAGCCAAACTGTTGGTAACATTTATATGTTTAGTATATACGGTATATATCGTGCGTTGGCTTTAAAGACGCATTTTCGAAGACTGTTTGAAGTTAGCTTCACAACTGCAGGTTTACCCATTGGTATATGTGATTGTACCGTCCTATTTTTGCAAATGTCTCGCCAAATTGTATAGGGTGTAAAGGGCGTAATACCGGCTCCTACTGATGAATCGCCAGTAAGCACGAAACGAATGTCTGTGAAATTGAACGTTCCGTTCATGTTGTCTTTTGTTTATCCTTCTAGTCATATTTGAACTAATTTACAACAGGGTGTGCAACAACTAATGCACAATTTACTTCGTAAATATTTTTTGAATCAAGTTTTCGAGCTTGAAGTAAATACCGATCCCATTGTATTTAACCAGTCGTCGAACAACATAACACAACTTCCGCCAGTCGCAACGCACTGACGCGTTTCGACCTTCCTTGATCATCATCAGAGTACGACAGCAAACTGATTAGCGAGGATCAAACCGCATTGAATATACATGGAAATCAAATTTAGATATGCAGCTCTCACGTCTAGCAGTCTTGCATACATTGAACTTGACTGGAAATGTCGGCTGCACAATTTCTATGCAGTCACGAACATTAGCTGTTTGTAGCTTTCGCCACACACATATATATAGACAATACAATTACACAATAATTGATTGCGCTGATGGTGGTAAAAATTATGGGTGTGCAACAAATAATGCACAATTTACTTCGTAAATATTTTTTAAATCAAGTTTGCGAGCTTGAAGTAAACACCGATCCCATTGTATTTAACCAGTCGTCGAACAACATAACACAACTACCGCCAGTCGCAACGCACTTTGTTATGTTGTTCGACGACTGGCTAAATACAATGGGATTGGTGGTTACTTCAAGCTGGCAAACTTGATTTAAATAATTGTATCCACCACCCGCGAAATCAATTATTGTTAAATTGTATTGCCTACTTCGTAAATAATTGTATTTAGAGACTAAAGTGGTAAAACACTGTCGGCTTGTATAGTCTGATCGAGTAATTCATTGAAATACTATTTCTTGAATAAGTGGTGTTCGTATAAATGCAAATCTATTTAAATTTGCTCCCAAGTTATTAGATGAAAATAAGAAAACATTTCTAAAACCTTGCTACGCTTTATCTCTTCATACAATTCTGGCTACACAGATGATTTTATTAATTGTTGAATTTAAAAAAAATAAGAGTATACAAAGAATCCAAAGTTGACACCCAAAACCTAATTAGCAATTTATAAACAAAGCACCAAAAATATATCACATCGTTAATTAAACTGAAGTTTTACTAAAGAGTTTTTAACGCAAATATCTACTTGGACGATTTATATCAATAAAATAACAGCAAAACATTTATAATTCATTGGTTTAGAAAAAATAACTAAACACACAAACATGTTGATATTGACCATATACTGTTTGTAGCGGAGAGCTAAAATATATTTAACTGTGTATAGGGTGTTGCGCACCTTGTAACATATTCTTAAAATAAAACCAGGAAGATAAATTAAAGTCCGCATGAAAGAAAAGTACTATTCAATGCACACATGCCTTTCGTGGTTACAGACGATTCATCAGTAGGGGCAGGTGCACGACGTATGCTTGCTATAAATTTTTCAATAATTGTAGGACAATTGGACTGTACAATCTCCTATACTAATAGGAATACAAACATTAGTGGAATTAACTTTATATAAAGATTTCGAAAATGTGAGCTCAAAGCGAATTGACTATATATACCGTATAGTAAGCCTGTAAATGGTACCAATATTATTGGTATCTTGTACCAACACTTTGGTTGATGAGTCAGTATTGATGAGCCGCCTGGAAGCACGAAACGAATGTGTACGTGAGTGTTTTCATGCTGACTGGTTTATTCTTCTGGTCCTATTTGAACTTACTTGTTACTAGATGCACAAAACCTAATACACATCTTTATTTAGTATATAACTATTATATATTTAATTGAATGACTTCATGATTACTGCAAAATGTGATAACTGATATCGGTCGAGGCAGGAGTGTGTGGATTTGCTGGAGTAAAAGGTATTCATAAGTTGTTGTAATTCTCAATTTTGGTGAAATCAAGCATAACCTGTTATCCATTGTGTTGGTAACATGTATCGAGTCAGCAACCATAGTTTTGTTTTCAAGCACAAACTAGGCAACCGTTGTGTTTGTACCAGGTAGCGACTCGGCAACGATAGTTTTAGTACACTGTGTAGGCTTGGTATATATTATCTATAGTGCGTTGACTTTGAAGTCGCACTGTCGACGACTTTTATGAAGTTAGCTTTACTACTGCAGGTTTACACATTTATATAGGAGATTGTACAATCCTATTTGTCCACATTTCTCATCCAAATATGCAGTGTGTATAGGGTGTAATGCTATCTCCTACTGACGATTCGCCAGTAAGTACAAAACGAATATGCATATGAGATAAGATCTTCCATTCATGCTGAATTTGGTTTATCTTTCTGGTCATATTTGAATTAATATTTTGCTAGGTGCGCATCATTTAATATATGTTAGGCCTCCAAATCAAAAGGTATCAAATTTTTCGTTTTAATGTATTTAATACATGTGTAAATCCATGAAAGCGAAACGTTAGTCACTGAATATTAATTTACCTTTTGCATACGCCAGACTTACTTTTGTATTGGCAAAATATGAAATGATTCAATACCAGGGTGATCTCAAGGGATAGAGGGAATGCGAAACCTAAAAAAATGATTTCAATCAAGGTTGCGATCTTGATATAAACACCTGATCTATTATGTACATACTTTTGTCAGTATAAACTAAACATTGTAGTGTGAAAAAGGCAATTCATCCGGCAGATCAATTTCGTCCTTTTTGGGAACTCATCACGTACTGCCCAGAATTTGCTGCGGACAGAGCACGTCTGCTTTAGAATCTGGTGCTCTAATCAATAAGCCACCCTGCCGCACACTGCACAATTTACAGTTATATACTAACTAATGTTTCTAGATTAGCCTTTCCTTTAGGTAAAATTTGTGATAAAAAATTCGTCATTTTAAATGTCTATAAACTCACCTGCTTACACATGTAATTATTCGGTTAATAAATAACTCACTTGCGTAGACATAAAGCACACACACACACACACACACTTTCTCTCTGATTGTAATAGACGTTCTTACTTTCTCATTTGCAACTAATTTAATTTGGTAATAAATGAAGAAATCATACTATTTTACTTCATGTTATGCCCAAAGCTACTATCGACTGAACATTAATTTGTTAAATTTTTGTCAGCAATGGACCGTTAAATTCACCCGTCACTTTTTGTATTATACACTGTTCAATTTTTCTGTAAAACCGTTTGTTGATTCGCATGCCTACATATTCACAAAACATCACCCTGGATTAACTCAATTACTTATTTATAATCATAAAACTAAATTATTGATGATTTTGAACCAAAATGAAATTGAAATAATTAAACTAGAAGGGTCTAAACAAAAATTGTTTTTTTAAATGCTCAATTATAAAAGCAAGTAATTTAATGTTAACCTTGAATCTGGACTTTTAAAACATAATCGTTTTGATAAAGAATACTTCAGTACATGATGCTTGATTAAATGTTGTCCTTATTTTCATGAACATGAAGTAGATTGAGGTAAAATGTGAGTCTTGCTGACAAAAAAACGTGTATTCAGAATTGTTTTTACTCTACATTTTGGTAAAAAGTATATAAATCGCATTTGTATAGGGTGCTGTTGCGCAGTTAATGCCCATAGTTTTCATCTATCAATTCATAATCGATTCGTATATTTATCAAACAAGAATGCAGTTGAGAAAAGTTGGTCTTTCTCACGCTTAAAATTACCTTCACAATTTCAAAGTTTGTTTAGGGGCAACGAACTGGCTCTAACTGGTTTGTGGCTTGTAGGTAAAATATTTATATATCCATTGTATTAGACTCTCTGTTTAAGCTGTCTATGGCATCTCTTCCCGACTAAATGTAAACAAACTTGTAGCAATAAAACAATAATTGATTGCGCGGGTGGTGGTAACAACTATTTAAATCAATTTTGCGAGCTTGAAGTAAACACCAATCCCATTGTATTTAACCAGTCGTCGAACAACATAACAAAACTACCGCCAGCCGCAACACACTGACGCGTTTCGACCTTCCATGATCATCATCAGAGTACGACGGCAAACTGACTAGTGAGGATCAAACCGCATTGAATATGTATGGAAATCAAATTTAGATAAGCGGCTCTCACATCTAGCAGTCTCGCATACATTTCCAGTCAAGTTCAATGTATGCGAGACTGCTAGAGGTGAGAGCCGCCTATCTAAATTTGATTTCCATATATATTCAATGCGGTTCGATCCTCGATAAGTCAGTTTGCCGTCGTACTTTGATGATGATCATGGAAGGTCGAAACGCGTCAGTGCGTGCAACAACGGTATTTATTATGTTCGATGACTTTAACTAAAGCTAATGGGTTGGTGTTACAACTCTAAACTGTTAAGAGCTGTAATAGAATTTGTATAAAATTGCGTACTTGGGTGATAGAAATTTCCAACCAGAAATATTTAAATCTTACTGAATAATGCGATAATTCGCTTTGCTTATTATCTAATTATAAATTCACTGAACAAGGTCAACTGATCATTTATTATATTAAGGCTCGATAAGCGTTGATTTTACACAGAAAAAGTAATAAAATTTTGGCTATATTAATTAATGCAAACGGATGTTTACATTGAATGAATTCGCGAACGATAACGAGTTACTACATGTTTATCTAGAATAAAGATAATTAAATATCACAAATTTGTATTAGGTGTTGCGTAACTAGTAAAAAAATAGTTCAACTATGACCAGAAAGATACTCTAGGTATTATAATCTCGGGCTCATTCGTTTCGTGCTATCTGATGTTCACAAATAGTTGTAATTCTCAATTTCGTTCAACTTCAGCATACATCGATATCCATCGTGTTGGTACCATGTACCAACTCGGCAACCAAATTGTTAGTACCATGTGCCTTTTCGGTACCATAACATTGGTATTGGGTACTGACATAATATCAATAGTGAAAGTACCCTTTACAGAATCTGTATATATATTATGTATAGTGAGTTAGCTTTGAATTCTCATAGTCGAAGAATTTATATGAAGTTAGTTTCACTACTGCAGGTTTACATATTCGTATATGATATTGTACCGTCCTATTTTACAAAATTACTTATCGAAATAAATAGTGGGTAAAGGACGTAACATGGGCTCCTACTGATGACAGCAGTATGCACGAAACGAATATGCATGAGATTATACGCTTCATTCATGCTGTCTTTGGTGTAGCCTTCTGGTCATATTTGAACTAATTTGTTACTAGGTGCACAACACTCAATATATAATTGCATTGCAAGGCTATGATGCAGGGTTACTTCGTAAATTCACTTACATATTTATTATTTCTTCGCCACAAACAGTGCCTAACGTATAATTAAACGAACATTGGTTGCGCGGGTGGTGATAAGAATTTTTCCAATCAAGGTTGCTATCTTGATATAAACACCTGACCCATTAATTACTTACATATGTCAGAGTAAACTAAGAATTGAATATTGTAAAAAAGGCAATTAATCCAGTAGACCGGTTGCGTCCTTATTGGGAACTCATCATGTACTGGTCAGAATTTGCCGCGGACCGGACTCGAACCTGGGCACGTATGCTTCGGAATCTGGTGCTCTAACCACTGAGCCATCCTGCCGCACACTACACTGCACACAATTTTCAGTTATATACTAACTAATGTAACTTGGTTAGTCTAATTTTTCCTTTAGGTGGAGCTCATATGGCATCCATTTAGACCCAAAGTTCCAACTAACCATCCCAATCTGTCATTACTGAACAGACACCACATTACATGGGGAAGTGGTATTGAAATGAACATTTATATAATTAAACGAACATTGGTTGCGCGGGTGGTGATAACAATTATTATAATCAAGGTTGCGGTCTTGATATAAACACCTGACCCATTAATTACTTACATATGTCAGTATAAACTAAGAATTGTATAGTTTAGAAAAGGCAATTGATCCAGTAGACCGGTTTCGTCCTTATTGGGAACTCATCATGTACTGGACAGAATTTGCCGCGAACAGGACTCGAACCTGGAAAAATTTGCCGCGGACAGGACTCGAACCTGGGCACGTCTGCTTCGGAATCTGGTGCTCTAATCACTGAGTCATCCTGCCGCACACTACACTGTACACAATTTTCAGTTATATACTAATTAATGTAACTTGGTTAGTCTATTTTTCCTTTAGGTGGAGCTCATATGGCATCCATTTAGACCCAAATTTCCAACTAACCATCCCCAATCTGTCATTACTGAACAGACACCACACTACATGGGGAAGTGGTATTGAAATGAATATTTATATAATTAAACGTACATTGGTTGCGCGGGTGGTGATAACAATTATTATAATCAAGTTTGCGGTCATGATATAAACACCTCACCCATTAATTACTTACATATGTCAGTAAAAACTTGATTATAATAATTGTTATCACCACCCGCGCAACCAATGTTCGTTTAATTATATAAACGTTCATTTCAATACCATTTCCCCATGTAATGTGGTGTCTGATCAGTAATGACAGATTGGGCATGGTTAGTTGGAACTTTGGGTCTAAATGGATGCCATATGAGCTCCACCTAGAGGAAAATAGACTAACCAAGTTGCATTAGTTAGTATATAACTGAAAATTGTGTGTAGTGTAGTGTGCGGCAGGATAGCTCAGTGGTTAGAGCACCAGATTCCGAAGCAGACGTGCCCAGGTTCCTATCCTGTCCGAGGCAAATTCTGGCCAGTACTTGATGAGTTCCCAATAAGGACGAAACCGGTCTACTGGATGAATTGCCTTTTGTACACTATACAATTCTTAGTTTATACTGACATATGTAAGTAATTAATGGGTCAGGTGTTTATATCAAGACCGCAAACTTGATTGTAATAATTGTTATCACCACCCGCGCAACCAATGTTCGTTTAATTATATAAATGTTCATTTCAATACCATTTCCCCATGTAATGTGGTGTCTGTTCAGTAATGACAGATTGGGCATGGTTAGTTGGAACTTTTGGTCTAAATGGATGCCATATGAGCTCCACCTAAAGGAAAAATTGACTAACCAAGTTACATTAGTTAGTATATAACTGAAAATTGTGTGTAGTGTAGTGTGCTGCAGGATAGCTCAGTGGTTAGAGCACCAGATTCCGAAGCAGACGTGCCCAGGTTCGTATCCTGTCCGCGGCAAATTCTGGCCAGTACTTGATGAGTTCCCAATAAGGACGAAACCGGTCTACTGGATGAATTGTCTTTCTACACTATACAATTCTTAGTTTATACTGACATATGTAAGTAATTAATGGGTCAGGTGTTTATATCAAGACCGCAACCTTGATTATAATAACTATTTCCTTCATGCCCGATCTCACGAGGAAGCGTGCCATCACAGCCCACCGTATCATCCTGTCAAAACCACTTCGTCATCCTCCACGAGCACGTCCATTGGCACCACACAAACATAAGGCTGCCGAGGAAGAATTTGCCACGCTACGTCAAAAAGGCATCTGTACACGATCCAGCTCACCTTTTGCGTCGCCTGTGGTAGTAGTACCAAAGAGTGAACCAGAGACATTCAGAGTGTGCGGGGATTATCGTATTCTCAATTCTTGCACACAGTCTGATTCGTACATCCTGCCAAATCCGACCGACCTAATCCGATCCGCTATCGGTCATGCTGTGTATTCGAAACTTGACTTAGTAAAAGCATACTATCAAGTACCGATGGACAAAGACTCAGTAGCATATACTGCACTCAGATTCACCGGAGGTGGCACGCACGAATATCACTATATGCCGTTCGGTCTCAAGAATGCCTCGCAAACATTCCAACGCGTTATGGACGAAATACTAGATGGTCTACCATTTGTAATTCCATATCTAGACGACATCCTGTTATTCTCCAACTCAATGTCCGAACATATGCAACATATTGAGATTCTGCTCACATGTCTAGCAGACTATGGCCTCCGACTTCATGGCAACAAATGCGTCTTTGCACAGAAATCAATTGAATTCCTTGGTCATCAAATTTCCGAAGAAGGCATGACACCTATACCTACTAAGGTTCGTGCTATTCAAGATCTACAGCCTCCAACCACCGTTCGGGCATTACGACGATTCTTGGGCAAGATGAACTACTATTCTCGATTTGTACCCTGCCTTGCCAAGATTCTGGCACCTCTTCACAAATATCTCGTGCCAGAAAGCCGTTTTGTCAAGAAATCACAACTGATTCAGCTCAACGTGGACGACATGCAGGCTTACGAGGATGCCAAAAGGGCCTTATGCAAAGCGACCATGCTACATTCTCCTGATTGGTCTCAACCTTTTGAATTGATCACTGACGCATCCGACGTTGCCATAGGCGCAGTACTTCAACAGTCCATCAATGGCATACACCAACCTATCGCTTTCTATTCGCAAAAACTACAACCTCGCGAGACGCGATATGATACATTAGGGAAAGAATTACTCGCAATCTACCGGTCGATCCTACACTTCCACACCTATCTGGATGGCCGAAAGTTCAAGATCTACACAGACCATCTTCCTCTACTCCCGATGCTCAGAGGAAAGAAAGAGTATTTATATTCACGACGTGTCAACTCACAACTTACACGAATACACGAGTATGAATATGAAGTCACTCATGTCAAAGGATCAGAAAATGTGGTCGCAGACTCCTCTAAGCCGTCCTGCAGAACTCTGTGCCTCAATATTGTGTCCTTCACCTATAAGCACTCAGGAATTGCAAGCAGCTCAGCAAGATGATCCATCACTTCGGACATTTGATGTCAATCGCCTGAAAACACTTGATTATGATGGAACTCTGCTGCAGTGTGAAATAACTGGCGTGGGCCCTCGGCCGTTTATACCTGAAAAACTCCGTCACAAGATCTTCGAGGTTTACCATTCAATGAGCCATCCATCTGGCGAAGCATCAGTGGAAATTCTATCCAGAACGTATTTTTGGCCTGGCATGCGGCGAGATGTCAAGAAGTGGTCAAAACAATGTCTAGAATGTCAGAAATGCAAAGTGACGAGACACACCAAAACGGCACCACAAGTCATTCAAGTGCCCAAAGTCCGGTTTACGCACATACACGTTGATCTGGTAACCTTACCTGCCGTGAACAATATGCGATATCTACTGTCAATACGGGATCGCACCACTCGATGGTATGAGGCCATACCACTGCCAGACATGAAGCAAGAAACTGTCAGTTATGCTTTAGAGCTCAATTGGTTCGCTCGGTTCGGTGCTCCAGCTGAAGTGACAACCGATCGTGGCGCACAGTTCCTCGGAGAAGAGTTCGCAGCCCTACTGCAATACTATGGTGTCAAACACTCCGTGACCACGGCTCGCAACCCGAGAGCAAATGGTTTCGTCGAAAGGCCACACCGAGAACTGAAAGCGGCGCTCAAGGCTAGCCCAGAAGAAAATTGGCTTGCGGCTTTACCGAAAGTACTCCTATCAATGCGTACAAGACCTCGTGAGCCGATCAAATGTAGTTCCGCTGAAATGGTATTTGGCGAATGTCTACGGCTGCCTCGCGAACTGGTCCTATCACACTCTGAAACTGCGATAACGATGAACGATCCGGCATTTCTGTTTCCACTTCGCAGTTACCTACAGTATAACACTCAGAATCGGCCGACCTGTCCTTCACGTCAGCAACATGGTCCAATCTATAAATAAAAAGATTTTGATAGCTGCAAATGTTTCTTCGTCAACAACGACATGAATAACAGGATTCTAGCCAAACCGAAGCGCGGTCTTTATCGTGTGTTAAATCGACGTCAGAATTACATAATTTTGGAGATTAATGGAAATCTGAAGCTGTCTCCAAACACAGATTATCCCCGGCCGGCGTTGATCCAAATAACCCGCTGTTCCACGATGTTGACCTATCAGGCGGCGAAGAAACGATTATTCCACCTCCAGACAATTTTGCTGACCACGGGCAGACGCCCGACATCTCACAAGCAACAGAACCAACTGACGCCGTTACACCGCCACGAGATATAGAGGAACCGGAATCAGTGTCGACAGAGCTCACATAAGTTTTTACCCGCTATGGCAGAGCCATAACAACTTCTGTAAGGTTAGCCCCTTTCATTGTGTACTGATTTTCATTGTATGGGGGGTGTAGGTAACAAGCGGCTCCGCGTAACAAGCCAACGAAGTTCAATTTTAAGTTCACTTTAAGGTCAAATAGTTTAATTTTGCTTTTACACAGTATTTCTCTTAACTGTGATCTTAGCAACAATCTCTGTTAATTTCAAGCAGTTTTAATTGAGATTTCTTGAACTGCAAATTTAATTGTAATTAATAGGGTTTTGTTTAATAATAATACACACTCGCGCGCGATACGCAGATGACATGCAGTGGATTTATGTCACTTAACGCTCAAACCCAGGATTTAATCAATTTTTATTATTACTACTCTTATACCAGCATGGCAACTTGTGTTGACAATAATGATAACTCTCAAAATTTAGCATACAGTGGATTATTTTAACAACGCAAAACTTGAATTTAATTACAGTGTTTTATGTGACTGCTCTTATACCGAGATGGTAACTTGTGTTGACAATATTGATAACTCTCAAAACCTAGCATACGGTGGACTAATTATTTGTGGTGATTATTGTGACTACTTTTACACGATTTTTATCTTTGCTTTATAACGTATTACTTAATAAAACAATGAGTTCATGCTTGTGCCTTCTCACATCATCCTTCGGGAAAGGACTTTGGATTAATCATGAACGCGGATCGTAATAACAGCTACCAGGCACATGTTGGAGAACAATATCGCACAAATAGACAACTAGCTCGTAGAACCGCGTACATTAACTCCAAAACTTCCTACAACAGAACTTTTCATCTAAGAATAATTTATTCCTGATCAAGTTTATTAAACTAATAAACAATGTCATAAATATAGCAGCAGACCAATTCTTTCCACAAATGCACTTCATTTATGCATTCCTAACATCTAGTAGGTCCTGTTATGATCTGCTTAAAATTATGATAAGAGAATAAATTAATAGCTGTATAGTTAAGATGTCAATCAAAATCAGAAACAACAAGATTGTGCACTGGAAACTTTGCAAAGTTGCCATGAACAAATAAACACACGTTCGGTGGTCTATAGAACGTAGTTAATATCATCTCATCAATCTGAACAGAATGAAAGTCAATAACGGTATAGATTTCTTCGTCATGTAACAGTTTTGCTTGTAAAAAAGATTTTCAATAACCACGCTTAATCTGCGCTTCTTCTTTTCTGAATATTGAGTAGCCTGGCACCGAATAGTAATAGTCATCAAATTTCTTATAAAACCATGTCATCACAAATATCATACTATTAAATAATTTGAAATGTAAAAATTACAGACAGGTAACTTTTATTTTGATAATTATAGCTTTCTCATAAACTAGAGAGAACATTTCTAATTATCTATCAATGTTTGTGGCACTCGTTAATGATTCTGATGATTTGGGTTCTCAGTCGATCATCTGTTTTTTCTGTGCCATCGTCTCACTCATCCCCGTCATACCTGATACGTTTAGTGATGATGTGATAATTAACCATTTGATAGAACATATGATTTAACTTAAAATAAAGAAATTCAGTTATATTGTAGGAGGTTTGTAGTTATAGTTATAGCTTTTTCGGGGTAGCTGTCTATTTTTTAATGATTTTCTACAATTTCATGGTGGTTGTTATCCCCACCCGTTCCATGGTCAGTCCCTGACATTTTCCGAAGGGTGAAGTAAGAAGATTCATCCGTTTTCAGACGTTTATTGGAGGTTAAGGAGCAAAACATGAATCAATTCACAGTTAAACAAAATGGACCGTGCTCTAGACGACAACAAAATGATATTTTGTCAACACAATTAAATGTCTTATACACAAGTGCTTATCTTGAACACAATCGTCTGAATCGTGATGAATTCATGTAAATGGTTAAAAAAAAATACGATGTTATAAATCCAGACTGATTAGCAATTTAGTTTAAAGTCACTGGTAAATATTGTCACTGATAATTGATGGATAAAAATCGTGTAAAAACGGTCTTAAAAAGCATCACAAATAATTATTCTACTGTTTGCTAGGTTTTGAATGTTATTCTTATAATAATCCATTGAACTATGGCGTTTAGGACAATATATTGAGAAACACCTGAGGTTTGGATGTGTATGACTGAAACGTTAGTATTTGTGTAGAATGTGTTCAATGCAAGAAAGTCAATAAATCCATTGTTTAAACACATAGGCACTATAATCCCCTGCATGTTACCTGCGTATTGCGCGTGGGTGTGTATATTTATTAAAAAAACCCTATTAATTACAATTAAATTTGCAGTTCAAGAAATCTCAATTAAAATTGCTTGAAACTAACAGAGATTGTTGCTAAAATCACAGTTAAGAGAAATATTATGTAAAAATAGGGTTAGACTATTTGACCTTAAGGAGAACTATATTTGTCAAAATTGACCTTCGTTGGGTTGTAACGCGGAGCCGCATGTTACAATATTACATTCGCGAATTTTTAACGGTTCAAATTACAATACCGACATTTTTCAGTTCAATTCCAATAAACTATGTTGTCTCACTGGCAGGCACTAGATAAATTGGAAAGCACGCAATCTGACATGAAAATTAATTAATCACTTACCACTTACACTTCTTCCCAGAACAATTTTACTTCCTTGCTTCCTGTGCTCGCTATCGTCCGATTAACTCCATCTTTGTCCACGCTTGCAATCTTCACATGCTATGTAACACATGCTGTTTCACTAAGACAGGTTGCCGACAGTCACAGCATTCCCTGCTGCTGCCTTTCCAAGCGAGATTCAGAAAGTTGTCAGCCTATTGGTGTTTGCGCAGATCATTAATAAGGCCCGCCAAGGTCATAACACAGCAATTGCTTAGTCTTATTTTATTTAATATACTGGTACATGTGCATCTATTCAGAAGATTACAAACTAACAAATAGGATACATATAGCAGGTTCTAGAAGGATTTCTGTGCATCTGATTTTGCTCTGATACTGTTTCTATTCACGAAATTTGTTATTCAATTTCTAACACGACCGTTTTTAAAACAACAAATAGTGATTCCTAACCTACAGCCTTTATTTAATGTTGCACATCACATTGCCAGTAGTGTTAACATTGGCGACCGCGACGGAGACGCATTGAAACTGTTGCGATTTGTTTTACTATTAACTGGTATATATAGTACAGAATTATTGAACTATTTGTATTATTTTTTTACATTTTTTGAATTATTTATAAACATTTTGTTGACAAGAATTATGTTCATTGGTGATTTTGTGAATGGGCTGATTTGGGAAGAACATTGGCAAAACACAGTGAATTTGTATGAAACAATCTTTTAAATACATGGTTAATGCTTACTATTAGACTACATCAGAGCTTTGTTTTTCTAGCACAACTTGCTAACAGGCGCTTTGTTGTGAAAATAACAACGCAAGAAATGGTTTCGATTTGTTTCCAGCAGCGTTGTATTAACTCCACACATTGGCCACATCATTAGATTTTGTAAGTCTGGTCAATCACTCGTAGCAGTTTTGGCCTTTTGCAAAGTAACAGTTAAAATGTCACGCCGATGAATTAATTTAGCAGCGATGTCTCCAACCTAAATCCGTATAGTTTTCAATCAATTTAATACGTGAGAGTGGTTTTTTATCAATGCGAAGTAACATTTACAAGGTATAGTTAACAAATATATTCAACAGCGGAAGTTTCAGCTTCAAATACCGTCAGCTAATTCTGTGGTAGAACTTTGTAAATATTACATCAAATTTACAGGATATTCATGTTTGAAATTAATAAATTCTAATTTAATTTCCTTTAAGCAGTTACGCTGTATTTTTATAATGTAACTTAGGATGCCTCCATTCATAAATGTTCTCCAACCTGAATTAGCTCGGTATATATCGATGTGTCTCTCGTCTGATGAAATCAGGCTACCCTATTTTGAGAGATCATTTTTAGATTTGACTAAAATTCTTAATTGATTCGTCCAAGACAAATGGAGAGTTCACAAAAACCACGGGTAAAAATTGAAGTCCGAATAGAATTTGACAGCACATACGAAAATGGAAATCCTATCGATCCTTCAGTTAGCATTCTCCAGAAAAGTGGTGTTAAAATCACCGAAAGAATATTTTCACATGTCAAAATTACCTACACTTCTAGGAGAATATATCAAACGGATGTCGGTTTCCTTTCATGGCTGACCATAAGCCAAAACCAATCTTCATAATTGATCCGGATAAAAAGCACAATAAACGTTTACGCCTTTCAGATTTAAGAACCAAAATGTAATTTATCTTGGGCACAGGTGCAGCAGATTCAGCTTACAATGGTGACTCCAATTCCGATATTACTATGAGTACTGCTTGCTGCAGTCACGAGTGGGTCTAAACCAATCTACAGTTGTATGTGCTAATCTCTTTATGTAGGTTTGCGATGTAAAATTTCTCACACTTTCATCGTCGCTAAGGTCTTACTCATCATTCTTGGCCTTGATTTCCTGTTAAATTATCGGTTTATTCTTGATCTAGCAAATCACAAGTATATTAAACTATGTAAACAAATTATTTGGATACTGCATTTCGACCCTTTGGAGCTACTAATATCTACAAATATCTCCGATGCATCATTCGACAGAGATATCAGCAGCTCTTAACAAAAACAAATATTTTTGATTTAAGAAGTACTTAAATGTTGAATCATTTTGCGCAGTGCTGTCCTTCTTGCTGTGGATTTGACCGCATTTTTCTTGTGCGGGACAATTGATAGCACTTTTAGGTCGGTGAAATCTTGAATGTTGTACATTTTCAGGTGCTCTGATTATTGGCCTTGATTCATGGATTCACACTTGTCACTTCTTTTTTAAGCCTTCCATCAGTTGATTGTCTGAAAATGACATTGGAACAAGATTTTCCACACTTCTTTTTCCCATCTTTTGGGTTGACACAATACACACAGAAATAAAACACAACTTGCGGCAAATGTGGTAACCTCATTCGAGATAGATAAATTTATATTTCACTGTATCCTTCCTGGGTACAAAAACAAAAATAAATTTTATCAGATACAAGAAGCATTTCTTCCGCATAGTCTCCTTAAATATCTACTAATGAACATATCTTTATATAAAAATTGGAAAGCAAAACAAGATAGAAATATGTTAACATAGAAAGAGTGTGAAAAACGGAAATAAATCAATTGCGTTCGTTACATCCAGTTTAAACTCAATGCCTGTACCTGCTTCTTTTGCTTTCATAAATCCGGCTGCAATGTGTTTATCCATAAGGCATCGCGTGTGGCTAGCTCCCTTTTTATTTTCATTTGATAATTGCAGATGCACGTCTGGAGAACATAAAGTGCGATTTTTTCGATGATGTATTTAGCGCAATAGCAGACGTGTATTCACCATTTAATTTAAAACGGGCGTTTGAGTTGCAATGTTCTCTCCATTTCAGATAATTATACGTCTGGTCGATCGGCTACGTAATTTTGATCGAAACTTCCGGCGTGTATATTGGTAAATAATGGTTGATGTCGGAATTAACGGCTGCTTCTCTTTGATTGCTGGTAAAGGGCAGGTGTGTTACCCTAAATAAAACTCGTAGTTTAGCTGCATTTAATGTGCGTTTTAATGCTGCTTCAACTTTCTTTTGTGCCATTCGGTAAACTGTATCCCCCTGAAATGGGATGTTCAGGTAGACTTTTTTCTTATCCGGTCCGTAATACATTTGTTTATGTTTAATTCTCCTTTTAGTAATTGATTCAATTAAATTTTATTATATTCATTTTATTTTGAATCTTGACTAACCAAACTGTCAATTCTGGAAAAGCAACTACGAACTGTTGATAATTTATATTGAAATGGCACAAAACTGCTGTAATGCAAATACTGTGCAGACCATGTTTGCCTATGGCAAATTGTTCTGTTTAATTTACCATTAGTTTCTTTCTTTAATAGTACATCTAGGAAAGGCAGAAAATCATATTTCTCGTGCTCTGACGTGAAGCAGATATTCTTATGTCCTTTTTTGAAATTTTGAAGCAATGTTCGTGACTGCGACCTGTTCTTATGGACAAGAAATATATCATCCACGTGCCGTATATATTGAGCACATTTACTCATTTCACTCTTTAATGATGTGTTCTCTAGGTGCCATAGAAAAATCTCAGCCAACACTTGAGATAAGGGGCACTTCATTGCCACACCATCAGTCTGTATGTAGATGCTTCCATTAAAACGAAACCGTACGGCTTTCGTCCATAATAAGATGAATTTGCTTAGATTTTGACCAGGCACCGGCAATGATAATATGTCGAGTTCTTCCGCTTTGACCATAATGTCAATGGTTTCATCAATTGGAACATTTGTAAACAAATACGTAACATCAAAAGATACCATAATCTTGTTTTTAACATTTATATCTTGAATTTTGTTTACAAACTCAAACGAATCGACAACCGAATGATTACCTAGTAGTTTACGTAATGGTTCAAGTAAACGAACTAGCCATTTAGCTAGTGCATGAAACGGAGAATTTACCATTGATAAAATTGGCCTCATAGGACAACCTCTTTTGTGTGTTTTTGGTAATCCGTGCATTATTGGTGTGGATGATCCAACTGGCTTGAGCTTCTGTGCAGTGGCTTCATCAATAAAACGGCATCTGGCAAAATCTTAATTTCATTAATTACTTTGCGCTCCACCTCGTCTATTTCATCTGATTTATCGTCTAGACGTGTGAATTTTGTATTGTCTTTTAACACGTTTTCCATCTTTTGTACGTATTCAGATTTGTTCATTATAACTGCGCTCCTTCCTTTATCAGTGCGTAGTATTTTGATGTCTGCGTTTCTGCTGATATTTCTAAGTGCATTTAGATGCTGCTTTGTCAACGCATGCTGTTCTGCACATTTAGACGATTTTAAATGTGAAGCCGGATCAACTAATGTAGTCTTGAACCAATTTTTATAATCAATACTGGAAGATTCAGAGTCAGCTGTTTGTTCAAATAGCAATTCAAATGCTGCCTCAAAATCAGAATCGCATTTATTAGAAGGATGTATTCCATAATTTCGGCCCATCGATAGTTCCTCCATTGTTAGCTGATCGATTGGCACTTTTGATAAGTTAAGCACACGCTTATCAAGATCGGTCGGTATTAAATCACACAAAACTCCAGGCTTTATATCTTTTTCCAATTTATTCAAAATTCTTGCTTTATCTTTCTTCATAACTGCTGGCAAAAACATCAGAAATTTCATTCCTGCAAAAAGACTTATTTCATCTAATACAGAAGGTAAATGCCCGATTCTTGCCTGTAGCACTGCCTCATCCTCCATTAACTGCTCAATTTTGTAATACGCCAAATTTGTAAGATTTCTTCGGTTGACTCGGAGTTTGGACTTTCGTAAACTGGCACCAAATCACCTGGTAAACGTTATTGTTTAATACACTGATAATAATGTTCTTCCTACAATAACGTTCTTTGTGCTCTACACTTTAGCGTCACTAGTTCATCTAGTTTTCTGAAAGATTCTTTTAAAATGCGAGCTTTAATAAAATTCATTGTACCCTTCCTGTGTGCAAAAACAAAAAGAAATTTTATCAGATACATGAAAAATTTCTTTCGCATAATCTCCTCAAATATCTAATAATGAACACATCATCGAAACATCACACGTATGTTCTCCAGACGTAGCATTCAAAGTTATTACTTATGCAAAATCAAAAGGGAGCTAGCCGCATACGAAGCCTTATGGATAAACAAATTGCTGCCGGATTTATGCATGCAGAAGAAGCACGTACAGGCATTGAGCTTGAACTGGATGTGATGCACGCAATTGATTGGTTTCCGTTTTTCACACTCTCTCTATGTTCACATATTTCTATCCTGTTTTGCTTTCCAATTTATATATTAAGATATGTTCATTAGTAGATATTTGAGGAGATACTTACTTACTTTACTGCGGCTGACTCCTTTTAGAGGATAAGCCGGCTCCATTTCATGGAGTTTCTTGGGAATTTGGTACAAGTGGTGTCCCCTCACCACTCGGCTTTTTGATCGAGGACGCACCTCTAGCCTTTGCACATCCAAGCGCAGTCTGCAAGGCAGCAGTAAGTTGTATGGTTGCCGGTGGCTGTTGAGAGCTCATTCGCCATTCGGAAGTACGGGGTACTGTCCAGGAGTCCATGTAATCCTGTGGCTGTTGTCCCCTTTTGTGGCGGGGAACACACGCCGAGTCATGGTGCCGTCGTCGGGCTCATGTGGTATTTTATAGGAGATCCGATTGCCGGTCGGAAATCCACCACGCCCTGGTGACACCACCGCCATAGCCCCGTTAGCCCATGTACGATCGGCCATCGAAACATGGTTGAGGAGATAATTCAAAAGAAATTTTTCTTGTATCTGATAAAATTTCTTTTTGTTTTGCACACTGTAAGGGTAAAATGAATTTTATTAAAGCTCGCATTTCAAAAGGATATTTATATTTATTTTAATTCCTAAAGTATTTTTTTAAATTGTCTTCCTAATATCCGGTCTTCATACCTAGTCTCTAATACTCAAATGTATACAAAAATGTATCCATTTCCCCTTCCTCGCACACAACCACCTATAAACACATGTGTATTCTACTAAAGTGACATTTATCGAGTAAATATAAGCAAGTCCTATGGATTGACATACACGTCTATCCATGATGTCTATATTTTTAATTACTGTTCCGGACGCATAGAAGTATCAACAACGTTTTTTATTTCAAATTAGCAGTAATCCTCAAATACCCCAATTTACCAAATCCCATCCTGTTTGCAATAGATTAAAGAGAAAGAGGTTAATTAAACTGTTGAAAGTACATAGTATTATTCTATCGTTTGGACAAGGCCGAATACGTAGCCTACACTAACGAAACGTCTCTCAACCAAATATGCATTAATACTCATATTCTATAGAAATTAATTTCGTCATTTAAATATCTGTGTCGAAACCATGTAATATATATAATAAATTAGCAATATTTTATATTTATTTAAATTTTATTTATTTACTTATTTATTATTATAAATAAACCCATCTTATAAAAACATCCATTTATATATACTTCCACATGCTATATCTTAGTATACATAAATAAGCATATAAGCAACCATGTGGTTTCTTCCCACATCTTTTTAAATATCTATATATCCATCATATATATACCTATACACTTTATGTGCTATTGTAGGAGGTTTTGTAGTTAATGTAAGAGATTCTGCGAGCTAGTTGTCTATTTAGTGCGACCGAGCCCTCCTACCTAATATCTGGTAGCTGTTATTACGATCCGCGTTCACGATTAATCCATAACACTTCCCCGAAGGGTGATATAAGAAGGCACAAGCACAAAGTCATTGTTTTATTAAATAAAATGTTGCTAAGCAAAGATAAAAATCATATAAAAGTAGTCACAATAAGAACAACATACAAATCCAAGTTATGCGTTGTTCAATAATCCACTGTATGCTAGGTTTTGTGTGTTAAATGACATAAATACACAGAACTGTAGGGTTTCGGATAAATGATTGAGAAACACATAAAATATAAATGCCTAAAGTCTTAATTGCACTGTTAGTGGTCATTTAGAAAATATTAGTTCACACAAAATATATAAATCCTGGCTTTGAGCGTTAAGTCACATAAGTCCACTGCATGATACCTGCGTATTGCGCGCATGTCTGTATAATTATTAAACAAAACCCTATTAATTACAATCAAATTTGCCGTTCAAGAATTCTCAATTAAAACTGCTTGCAACTAACAGATATTGTTGCTGAAATCACAGTTAAGACAAATAATGTGTAAAACCAGAATTACACTATTTGACCTTAAAGACAACTATATTTGTCAAAATTAAACTTCGTTGGGTTGTAACGTGGAGCCGCGTGTTATAATATAATATGACTATCATACAAGCAACACTGTGAGTCCCTTAACGGATAAATTATATCATTCAAAACCTTTTTGTTAATATTTATATATCTATTTTTATGTTTATGATATATAAATATATACATGTAAATGCATGTATATACATTTATCGAGATATATACTGTATGTAGTTCTGTAAATTTGTTGATATATATATATATATATATATATATATATATATATATATATATATATATATACTTCTACACAAAATGTCTGGTCGAAACTTTTCGCTATCCATGACAGAGTTCTCCCCCTTCATCAGTATTGTATGTAGCAGCTAATGTGTCATTTTCAATCATTATATTACTTTAGTTAGCGTAATTTTAAAAGCGATCTCTACAGTCTTAAAGTACTTAGCCAGAATTGGATGATAATATTCACGTCTCTGCAAATTACAATCCGATATTTTCCATGTAAAATGCGAAAAGACACAATTTCAAATTAAACGAACATTGGTTGCGCGGGTGGTGATAACAATTATTATAATCAAGGTTGCGGTCTTGATATAAACACCTGACCCATTAATTACTTACATATGTCAGTATAAACTAAGAATTGTATAGTGTAGAAAAGGCAATTCATCCAGTAGACCGGTTTCGTCCTTATTGGGAACTCATCAAGTACTGGCCAGAATTTGCCGCGGACAGGACTACGAACCTGGGCACGTCTGCTTCGGAATCTGGTGCTCTAACCACTGAGCCATCCTGCCGCACACTACACTGCACACAATTTTCAGTTATATACTAACTAATGTAACTTGGTTAGTCTATTTTTCCTTTAGGTGGAGCTCATATGGCATCCATTTAGACACAAAGTTCCAACTAACCGTCCCCAATCTGTCATTACTGGATGAATTGCCTTTTCTATACAATTTCAAATTGCCTTTCCAGACCAAACTTCTCGCTCCAATCGCCTTTTTCATTCATGTTCAAATCTATTTCTTTAGGCGAGCCTAAATGAACGCTATAATTCCTACGAATAAGCAACGCAGCGATACTCACGTTCAGAGGTCAATAGCTCACCGTCAATCTAAGTTTGTATGCGCACTCTGAAAACGTTTACCCATTGTATACTTCACGAGTATGCATTTCCGTATTCCAGTTTTGTCCACCAGTCTCCAGAAACAAATTTTAACGCCATACATTCCATATCTCGTCAAAGTTGTAATGTGTCCGTCAAACGCAAATAAGATCGCTACTGTGGTTTTAAACTTAGGCGGAATTTTAAGCGATGGGTCAATGCGTTTGGCAAAATTCCAAAAGAATGAATTCACCCTGCACATGCATTCCAATGTGTAACATTGCCCAACAACGACATCACACTTAGCCATTGTTAACATCGACATAGACCATCTAACTCAGAATAAAGCTTTTAATTGCCTTCTATCCATGATCTAAATATTTACTCGGTGGCCTTCGCTATTACCTTTTGGCACTATTTCTGCAGATGAAGTCACCAACGCTCTCAACTCCGTATATACAGCACATTAAAGCGTTCCCAACTTGTTCATTATTGAAAGATATATATAACGTTATTCCGTCCGTTTCAGAACTAATCTGCGTTTCAAAGGATGCACATGAAGCCAGACCCTCGCTTAATACTTATTGTCCAAATATGTGGAGGTGAGAACGCATATGGAGCTCAAAGCCGCTTTAGCATCTTCGTACATTTATAACAACGAGGTCGATACATTACCTTTAATACACCTTAAAATGCGTTTTTGCATGCGCAAATTTATTTTAAAGTCTCCATTGCAACTCCTGCATGGTATGGACCTGCCCAATCTGCTCCTTAAATTAATGTCCATGCGGGATGGCCCAGAAGTTGAAGCATTCGACAAAATTTTCATAATATATCTGCAGATCAGCCGAGAAAAGTTATTTGTCTAGCCTGCGTTAATCCGTAGATCCTAGCTGAAAGGAAGTACTTGTTTGTAATATGGCTGCAGTAGCACACCGAAAAGAAAAGTATCGCGTTTCGTACCAGATTTTCTACATACAGCATAAAATTTCCATTATCAACCAAGGTGCAACTCCTACTTTGGTAAGCCTGAAATAGTGGAACATTTTATCGAACCGCAGGATACAAGGAATATAAAAACATCTGTATATATTTCAGTTCCTGCATGTCAACTATTTGAACCGAATGCACATATTTTTCATAACGTGAAATTGATTAGTATTTTCAATGCATTATTCATTATTCTAGTTTTCACAAGTTTGATATACGCCGACCTCATACACTCTTTTTCACTCACATGAATCCACATGAATCATATCTCATGTATTTACTTATTTCACGTGGTTTACCAAAATTTATTTAGTTAAAGATTGTGTAGCGTCTATGAACAGTTTTTCTGTATTACACCATTTCAGTGCCTAGGATTAAGTAGACTTCATTTGTTTATTTTTGTTATTTAAGTTTTGCGCTCACTTTCTTAAATACTCTATAGCTGCACCGTATGGCGCAGGTGTGAGTCCAAATTTTTCGATGTGATATGATAAGATATTAAGAGCTAACCTCTAGTATAACGATAATACATAGTCACCTGCTTCATATCATGATATAAACAAGTATCACGCAAATTGAAATTTCATCAGTTATTCACTAAACATATGCACACAGGAATATCGTGGACCACAAAGTCAAACATAAACTAGCTCGTTTGGTCTTGAGAAACCTTTCTTATTAGCAGTGACCGGATTTCCCCATTAAACTTAAACCTAAACCTGACTCGCCAATAAAATACCCGCCTTGCAATTTTATGCTGCGGTTTTTAAACATGTTTAGCACCACTCCAATTTACTTCATGTGGTGTAACCATTCACTAAAGCTAATATTTTGTGCAGTATTAACTAATGGTTATTGAACATCATACCATTGGTGAAAAGGTGTACGAGTCTGCATCATATTGGCATCAGCGCATTACGATAATATTTTGTTAACCAATGAGCAAATCATTAATTAATTAGTTAACTCGGCTCGAACTGTAATTTATAATTCTAATCAAGCATCACCTGGAAGATGTTTTCATTTCTTCTTCCATTTTTCAGAGTAGATAGTGGTGTAACGGGTAAAATTTAATCCATGACCCTTGCAATTTAGTTCAAATGAAATACATATTTTTATGAACTGACACTAGAAAAATATGAAAACAAAAAATTTACCTTGACCATTAACCATTGAAGTGTTTTTTTGAATTTTGACTCCGTGCTAGCTTGATATATTTCAATGCCGCGTTTTGCGTACGCGGGTAATAGCTGTGCACTGTCAGTTCCACAAAGACTGACATATAGATAGGTCTATCGGTAGATAGATAGGTTTATTCTATATACATAATATATATATATATACGGACATTAATCATTTTAGACATTACCATTAAAATATATATTTATTGGAATAATATATATATATATATATATATATATATATATATATATATATATATATATATATATATATATATATATATATATGACTCACACTGTTGCTTATATTTATATATATATGTTTTTATACATATTTATATGTATTTTATATATTTATATAAGGTGTGAATAAATAAATATACAATTTGATTAATTGGTCAAAAAAGAAAACAGTAAGAAAAGAGAAAAATAATAATTTTTAGAAATATGCAAACGTATATATATATATATATATATATATATATATATATATATATATATATATATATATATATATATATATTACAAGACATTTAACTCACACTGTTGTTTATATTTATATATATGTTTTTATACATATTTATATGTATTTTATATATTGATATAAGGTGTGATTAACGTAATAAATTAAATAATAAAAATAGAAAATATTCATGTTTAACAATTAACAATGGTCCTTCTTCAAATATATATATATATATATATATATATATATATATATATATATATATATATATATATAAAGGTGTTACGATATTATATTTAGATATATATGTATATAGGTAAAATGAATTATTTTAGTCATATGAGTAAATATTCTTATGCAATTATTTCTATGATTTGATTAACATCGCATTGTGCTTACGATTAGTTTTTTGAAAAACGTTAGTTGTCTATACTATCTCTACCTCTCTCTCTTTAATCTTTCACCTAAGCGTCGCTGTGACATTCACTCTCCATCCATCTAAGTAACTTGCTGCTCCATATTTGAACTAATTTGTTACTATGTGCGCAATACCTTATACACCATTGTATACATTAGAGCTCCCGGATTTAAATAAAATACAGTATATGACAGTCAAGGTTTTAGTTTTATCAATTTTGAATTTTGATTACCGTGACATAGTAGCAATACAGTTATAACAAATAAGAAAGGTTCGATACTGTCTCTCTCCCCTACAATATTCTGCATACGAGATGAGATTATGTATACCGGGAATTTGAGATAGCTGAGGTAAGGATTGGTCTGCTAATTACAAATAGTTATATATTGAGTTTAGTTACTATGATTAAAACTAGTGTTGAGTCAAAAAATATATATAAATAGAATGGTTTTGGAACGAGGTTACCACATTTGCTTAAATCTGCTATTGTGATTAAAGTACTGTGTTTTGTGGCCTGAGGATGGTGCTGGAAAGTAGGCACCGAAACGTCGCCAGTAAACAAAGATGTGATAGAACCGCATTTCCATTGGAACGAATTATAATCCAACCCGATCAAAGACAAAACAAAATTGGAAATTGTGATAAATCGGATCTTTGTGGAACTGACAGTGCACAGCTATTACCCGCGTACGCAAAACGCGGCATTGGAATATATCAAGCTAGCACGCAGTCAACATTCAAAAAATACTTGAGTATCAAATATGATGAAACAGTCGTCACACTTATGAATCAGTACAAGAGGAAGAAGATGCAGATTGTTAGGCAAGTGGAAAATACCTCGTTCCTTAATAAATGTTTAAAATTTAATGTTATACCAAAATGTTTTAGGTTTAAACTTTCATTCGTTTTGGATAAAGTAGGAAATACTCTTAAGCATGAGCTTTGTTTACATTTAATAAAAATATCGATTAATAAACTAAACAAACGTAAATTTGAACTGATTAGAGAGAAGACAAAAATAAGATCCATATTACTGGCGAGATTACGTATGTTGGATTTCAAACATATTGAAGATTTCACAGACAAAACGAGGGATTTTGTTAACCACATTTGCTTAAATCTGCTATTGTGAAGTTTGTAGTGTGTTGCCTAAGGATGGTGCTGGAAAGTAGGCACCGAAACGTCGCCAGTAAACAAAGATGTGATAGAACCGCATTTTCAGTTGAAAAAAGAAGAATTCAACCCGATCAAAGACAAAACAAAATCAGAAAGTGTGATGAATCAGATCTTTGTGTAACTGCCCGTCTACAACTATTACCCGCGTACGCAAAACGCGGCATTGAACCAATAAACTTGTACACACCGCAACAAAATTTCAAAAATTATCATGTCCAAACGTTTAGTTAATTTATCGAATATGGATCTCAAGGAAGACCAAAAACAAATTCTTAATCTTGGACTTAATACTGCGATCCCTATTGATTACGTACCTAGGAATGAGATAATTACAGAAACAGTAAAGATTGCCCAGTTCCTCCCAGACAAAGATAAGACTAAGTTTGAATTGGATGTGTCCAAAGCGGTGTTAGAGCATAAAGAGGTGAGATGCAAGCACAGATATGATCTGAAACGCTTAAGAGCAGAATTATTATCCAATAAAGTAATATGCCTTAAGGCAGATAAAGGTGGTGCAACGGTACTTATGAACCGGTCAGATTATGAATTGAAAGTGTATGAACAATTAAATAATTGCGAGGTTTATAACAAAATAAATAAAGATCCATCTGATAAGTTACAAGGACAAGTTAAGACTACAATTAATAGAATGATTGAATCGAAGGAATTAGAACCAGGACTAGGGAATTCATAAATTCAACGTGATACAGTCCCGACGAGAGTTTATGGTCTAGTGAAAATTCATAAACAGGGGAATCCATTTAGATTAATTGTAAATGTACAAAACTCACCAACTTATAGATTGTCTAAATTTCTATGCAACAGAATTAGAAAATATACTTATTTCTTAGATTATACTTTAAAGAATACATATCATTTTATTGACATTATTAGTAGATATAATTTGAATGATAATGATAGAATGGCTAGCCTGGACGTTGTATCGATGTATACTAATGTCCCGGTACAAGCAGCATTAGAAAGTGTGCAGCGTTGTTTAACAGAGTTCCCAGAGATAATAGAACGTAGTAAAACGACGTTAAGAAATATTATGTAAATGTTGAAAATTTTATGTCCTCCACCCACTTTATCTTCAGAAATGAATTTTATAAACAAGTTAAAGGTGTCCCTATGGGACAACCACTATCAGTCCCGGTTGCTAATATTTTTATGCACTATTTTGAAAAAAATCTGTTATTAAAATCTCCTCTCAAGCCAAACTTGTATGTAAGATTCCTGGATGATATGTTTATAATTTGGAATCATGGTGATAATGAGTTAAATAAATTCCTCGAATTAGCCAACCAATTAGGTGAGTTAAAGTTTACATTGGAAAAAGAGAATAATGATGAATTACCCTTTATGGATGTGAAAATAAAACGGAATGGTTCCAGATTAGAAAGAGATATTTTTAGAAAAGAGACTTATTCAGGACTTCTTAATTTCTTATCAAATCACCCATATGGAATGAAAATAGGCATTCTTAAATCCATGATATTAAGGAGTCTTAGAATAGTGGATATAGAAAATAGAGAAAAGGAAATGAGGAGATTAAGGGAAATATTCGAACTAAATGGCTATCCGTCAAGTATAATAGATAGATTATTAGATGAGATGTTGCAGAGATTTAATAATAACATAATAAACAAAGTAAAGAAGGAAACAGAACCGGATAAGCACAAAATTATGGTATTACCTGATTCAAAATTGAGCAGGAAAATTAGAATAATAGCAGCTAAATACAATATTAAAACAGTTTTAAGACAATCGCTTACTATAGGCAATAAACTACCTAACCAAAAAGAAAGAGTAGAACCCCTCGAGACATCAGGAGTATATGCGATACCTTGCAAAGAATGTAATCTTAGGTATATAGGCGAAACCATGCGACCTATAAAAGTTCGTAGAGGTGAACACAAGACAGTCTGCAAATATGGAAACATTCATAGATCAGACCTAGCTAGGCATTCGAAGGAAACGGGTCATGAAATAGACTGGGAGGGATGTAAACGCATCGCGTTATGCAACCGCAACAGATTAACTAGACTAATTAGAGAGTCAATTGAAATAAAATCAGGAAAAGGTGTAATGAATGTAACATCGGTAGAAAAGTCGTTGGGCCCAATATTTAATGAAGCATTTTCTACGGTCAGAAAACGTGAGACTGCGAAACCTGAATTAAGTGGGAACCTTAGTAAAAATCTCGCTTATAAAACACTGATAGCGAAAGAACTGTACCAATATCAAATCCTATATACTTATCTTCCTCAATAAAAATGTTCCAGAAGAGGGTATACAGATTTAGCAAGGGTTAGTATATAGGACATTAGATTAGACACATTTGATTCACACTGTAGCTTATATTTTATATATTTATGTAAGGTAGAAATATCTTAATAAATGAATAATGCGTTAGTCTTACAGAATATATTCATGGTTAACAGATATCAATTATCCTTTTTAGATTAACTCAAAATGTGGTAGATAGACGGATATATAGATAGGTCTATCGGTAGATAGATAGGCTTATTCTATATACATAATATATATATATATATACGGACATTAATCATTTTAGACATTACTATTAAAATATATATTTATTGGAATAATATATATATATATAAGACATTTAACTCACACTGTTGCTTATATTTATATATATGTTTTTTATACATATTGTATTTTATATATTTATATAAGGTGTGAAATAAATAAATACACAATTAGATTAAAATGGTCAAAAAAACAGGAATAAAAAAAAAATATAAAAAAGGAAAATACATTTTAGAAATATGCAGCAGAGTATATATATATATATATATATATATATATATATATATATATATATATATATATATATATATATATATATATATATATATATAGGATTATAGATATTGGACCCACACTGTTGCTTATATATATATATATGTTTTTATACATATTGATATGTATTTTATATATTAATATAAGGTGTGAATAACCTAATAAATAATTATTACTAATGTATATATATATATATATATATATATATATATATATATATATATATAGGATTAGGGATGTTGGTCTCACACTGTTGCTTATATTCATATATATATGTTTTTATACATATTGACATGTATTTTATATATTGATATAAGGTGTGACTAACGTAATAAATAAATATATAAAATAGAAAATATTCATGTTTAACAATTAACAATGGTCCTTCTTCTAAATATATATATATATATATATATATATATATATATATATATATATATATAAAGATGTTACGATATTATATTTAGATATATATGTATATAGGTAAAATGAATTATTTTAGTCATATGAGCAAATATTCTTATGCAATTATTTCTATGATTTGATTAACATCGCATTGTGCTTACGATTAGTTTTTGAAAAAACGTTAGTTGTCTATACTATCTCTACCTCTCTCTCTTTAATCCTTCACCTAAGCGTCGCTGTGACATTCACTGTCCATCCATCTAAGTAACTTGCTGCTCCATATTTGAACTAATTTGTTACTATGTGCGCAATACCTTATACATCATTGTCTACATTAGAGCTCCCGGATTTAAATAAAATACAGTATAAGACAGTCAAGGTTTAAGTTTTATTGATTTTAAATTTTGATTACCGTGACATAGTAGCAATACAGTTATAACAAATAAGAAAAGGCTCGATACTGTCTCTCTCCCCTACAATATTCTGCATACGAGATGAGATTATGTATACCGGGAATTTGAGATAGCTGAGGTAAGGATTGGTCTGCTAATTACAAATAGTTATATATTGAGTTTAGTTACTATGATTAAAACTAGTGTTGAGTCAAAAAAATATATAAACAGAATGGTTTTGAAACGAGGTTACCACATTTGCTTAAATCTGCTATTGTGATTAAAGTACTGTGTTTTGTGGCCTGAGGATGGTGCTGGAAAGTAGGCACCGAAACGTCGCCAGTAAACAAAGATGTGATAGAACCGCATTTCCATTGGAACGAATTATAATCCAACCCGATCAAAGACAAAACAAAATTGGAAATTGTGATAAATCGGATCTTTGTGGAACTGACAGTGCACAGCTATTACCCGTGTTCGCAAAACACGGCATTGGAATATAACCATTTAAGTGCTCCCTGCAACTGTATAAGCGCAATACATTTCCTACGCAAGACAATCTGCTAGCTTGCAAATGCACGCGCTGTTACCTTCTTTCTTGGTATTTGTCTGAGCTAGCTCTCTACAATCGCATCTGTGCACACGCTGATACATTGGCACAGCTTGTCATCAAGCATTTTAAATCGTGATACTGTGCATCTAGGCATAATTTATTAATCGGGTCCAGGGGATTCACAGCCTCCTGATTTAACCATAGATAATTAGCAACTCTCACCAAGGCCTCAATACCGCAATTGCTACATCATTTTTCTTCTACTATACTGGTTTACGTGCATCTACACAGAAGATCACTAATCAATGAACATCGTGCATATAGCAGGGCTTTGGAAGACCTTATGGACATAGGCCTATGATTCGGTACTGTAACCTTCCGGATGGAATGCCGTCAGACGTTACTAAGAATACAAATTAAGGATACCGAGAGAGCAGTTACTTTTGGTGACTCTTAACAAGTGCAGGGACACATTCATTAGCAAATTCCGTGAGAGATAGTGAGTGCTAGCAGTGTGTGGATGTCCAGAAGTCTTTCTAGACACTATCTCTTTTTGTCATGTTCGTTGGCTGGTTATCCTTTGAAGATGCACGTAAAAATGTACAATTGACGAAGCAGGATGTATTAGTTGGTGTTTGAAAGCCTTGATGAGTCTTGTTGAAAGTAATCTCATCAACGTTATATAGATACAAAGTCGCACGTAATTGATCAACTGAATGTTACGCGTTCTCATTGGTCCAGCGTAAAAAAGGAAAAAGAATAAATATTCCTCTTGACGAGGCTTGATTATTAATGTAGGAAGAATTCGAATCCAGTTAAGAAACCGGTTATTATTCTGCCCATAGGTTAACACAATACCAACAAAGGATCTAGTGTTTACTCGACGTTGTGCTCTATGATATTCTTTTTTAATGTGAACTACGTAACTGATGAAGTTGCGGTATGCAGGATAATTGCCTCTACTATGATATATAACCTATGACTACTTATTGTTGCTTCACAAAGCGTTAGCTCTAAGTAGCTAGTCAAATCAAAATGAACAAGCGTGAGCTCAGGCGTGAGCTACAATCTGTAACAGTATAATGTATAAAAAATACATGAAAATCAAATCTTAAAACCAAACGTGTACCCGAACTTTGCCGCAAAAATGACATAATATCAAAGAACTGTTCAAAGACGCTGCAAAACTGTTAATTAAGAACAGCTGGTTATACAACGTGAGATAAATGAGTATGAAAAAAGGAATCACGTGGATCCAGGAGGTGATCACTTCAAGTGAAATAGGATGCAAGTGGTGCGGATAAAAATTACAATTCGCTACGTTGAATAATGAAAAACATTCTATCAATTACAATTAATGCAAAGAATATAGGCAGGTAGAGCATGAAATGCGAATAGAAGGTGGTATATCGCCAGGTTTCAATCTGTATATGCCTACCAAAGTAATTGTCACACCTTGCATGATAATAAATTTTTTTGTGTTTCTGAACAAAATCGGATAAGGACCGCGATATTTAGGTTGCAATAGTTCAAGAGCAGTTTCATTACGAGCGGGAATTTTTTTGCAGCTATGGAGCTGTGGATGAACGAAGAACTGCCGATGAGCATGTATTGACTGCTGGGCAGATATGTTACTTAAATGAAGCCGAAGGCGAGAAGCTTCGATTTCTGTAATATTCTGTGTGGATAATAACCGTAGAAGTTGATTATGCAGGCGTAGGTTAGTGCCATAAAACAGTTCTGACGCAAATTTTTTAATAGATTATCGTCATATTATCCTACATTCCTCATCCAAATATATAGTGGTTAAATGGCGTAATACCGGCTCCTACTGTTGAGTCGTCATTAAGCACGAAACGAATGTGTATGAGATTAAACTTTCCTTTCATGCTTTCTTTGGTTTATCATTCTGGTCACAACTGAACTAATTTGTTATTAGGTTCGCTACACCTAATACATACTTGTTTTAATAGACATACGTATACGCGAATGCATAGCAAGGATGTCTAAATGTAATGCATCAATTTAGTTTTCATGAATGGACGAGGATGCTAAAGCTGCTTTGAATTCCTTATGCATTACTTCTACTATACCGTTCGATTGGGAGTGGTAGGCAGTAGTCTGGCGTAAAGTGCCAGGAACCACAAGTTAGTTTTTAAACGATCGGATGAAAATCATTTACCTCCAGCAGTATTGACCTCGTCGGGAAAACCATAATGCGCTATCAATGCAGAGATCAAAAGAATTACTGACTTCATCTGCGTAAATGGTGCGAAGAGGTATAGCCGCATACGATAGGGTGAATCTATCAATCATATATAGAATGGAGCTAAAACCCTGAATCTGTGTCATCTTAACTATGTTGATGTGGACGATGGCTAGGTGTGAACTTGTTTGGAAATGTTTCAACTTCGAACGAGTGTGCCGGATGACTTAGTTCTTGTGGCATTTAGCCCACTTTGAGACACAAAGCATAGCGTTCTGCATGAGTCTATAATCCCAGAAACAATCTGGAATGAGGTTGGCATTCGCCTTACTGCCTGGGTGCAAAATAGATTAGATGGAGTCCAAAGCTTTTCTCTGGAGGCTTGTTGGCAGAACTGGCTCCTGGGGTTGCGTATCCGTGTAGTAGGCATTGGGCGAACCTTCCCATAGTCGGCATACGAACTTTGAAGGAAGATGAGCTACTGATCTTTGAATATGAGTGTCACTGCTTTGTTCTCTTCTTTGGAGGGATAGTGTAATTGTATGTTCATTGAGAGTCACAGAGTTGAATATCAATGGCGAATGTAAAGGTGGTTTTAGCAAAACCTCTGACATGGAAAGTGTATCTGCAAAAGTGTTTTGGTCGCCTTGTATATGAAAAATATCAAATTGCCATTCAGTCAGATATAAAATCTGTCATTCTATACTAGCAGGGTACTTTGCGACGGTTGAAGTCGCATGAAGTAGTACGCTAACTAATGGCGCATGATCTGTAAAAACAACAAATCAGTTAATAAAATTGCACACAGTGAGTTCTTGACTGAAAGTGTCGTATCTAGTGTCTACTGGTTGTAAAGTTTGCGAATAAAACCTAATAGGCCTCCGAAATCTGTCAATCTTTTGTTTCAAGGTGGCTTCAATAGCAAATTCAAAAGCATCATTTGTAAGTATGAAAAATTGTTGAACGACTGGATGTGTTAGCATTGTAGATAGCCTAACGTCTTCAGATGTGAGACTGGCGCATGGGCACTGAGCTAACTTAGATTTCATTATACTTATATTTGTAAATAACTTACTGAACATTAAAATGGGTTAAATTAAAAACGCATAAACGTACTTAATTTTATCACATAAAGTTTAAAATATAAATGTCATTTTAATTTTAATGATAATAATAAAGCGTTTCCCATAACTGCTTCAACTGTTTGAACAGACAATTTGAAACCAATTAACGCTGGAATATTCGTCAAATATCAGCAAACACAAATTAAACACAGAATATGATACAGAAAGCACGTATACGAGACAAAGTTTCAGACCGATTGAACAACAGAATTTGTTGACTTATAAATTATCAAGATTTGTATCACAGATTAAGCAGGATGGAAATCTGTATATTGGATATGCTGAGGTCTGTTGTTAAATGTACACCATTAATCCCCGTCCAAAAAATGTTTAGTTTAGAAATTCTTTTAATGAATGTTACAACAGTAGCACTGCTCTCCAATCCTGGCTTGGTCGCCACTGCAACATTCTGGCTAGAGTGCTGTGATACGAAACTAAGAAGACAAAAAACGGATTAGGGATGAACAGTAACGGTTAGTGGTTCTTAACAGGGTCAGTAAGACATTCACCGGCAAATGCCGTAAAAGATTGTGTGTGCTAGCATTGTGTGGATTTATAAAAGACCTTCTAGACACTAATACGTTTTATCCTGCCCGTTGGCTGGTGATCCTTTGAGCAGATTCACGTAAAAAGTAGAAATGACGAAGCAGGAAGTATTAGTTAATGCTAGAAAGAAGGAATAATCTTCGTGAAGGTCTTCAGCAACACCGAAATGGCTGGCACACTTAGAAATGCGATTAGTAGATGATTGATTACGTATGACTGGATGCGCAGCAACAAGAACATTGGTGTGACTGGTTGGTGATGACCGAATTAGTGATACAGTGTGGTAATCGCAAGTTGACCTGTTGATGTAGATAGTCAATGCAACAGAGAAGGAACATAAATCACAATTAGCCAGAAGTGCGGATTGTGTTGCGCGGTAATTGCTTCGCGCTTATATTTATACGAAATCGAACGTAATTGGTCTACTGAAGGTTACGCGTTATCATTTGTCCATCATATTAAATTTTTAATTTATATTACACAGAATGTCGGCCATTTAACTACCACCATTAAAATATTATTTATACTCATGGCTTCAGCTGACAAATTTCACAGCAACAGTAAATGGCTGAGTAAACGCCCCAGCTTCAAGTAAATGCCGTACAACGTTACAAACTCGGTTAAGGTGCTCTGAATAGAGATTTGTTACTGATAGGGGGCCCTTAAGAGGGCCTGGTAATGCATTCTCCTGAAGTCTTCAGAGTGTGAAGATGTCCTGGAGCCTTGGGTGGACTCTGGTTGAGTTGTCGCTCCCGTGGTTGAGCGGTAATCACGATGTGGATAACGTCGTGATGGTTCTGCAATTAATTGGCTCGTCTCGCTGGTTATACCGCAACAAGATGAGTCACGGATGTAGCCAATTGTTAGTGAAACTATCAAATCACCAGCGTAGGTATTGACAGCCGTCAGAACGCACACGCGTGACGCAAGGCAGTATGCAATTGCAACAACTGACTTGCATGGTAAATTGCCGTGCTTAAATTTCATGCCATGCCTGCTTGCACACTATTGGTTAAACGGCAAGTTTCGCTTTTTTCTCATTGGTGCAACGTAAATAAAATTGAATTTAAGTTACGCAATATGTCGGCCATTAATTTGTGTCGTTACAACACTTTCCTCTCTGAAAAAAAAGGAAAAAAATTCCTCTGCGAGGCTAGATAAGAAATGCATGACAGAATTCGAACCAAGATAAGCAAAAATAAGACGAACGATAAATACTGGGCTTAAATATGCTTGTTGGTTGCTTCAACAATGATATGATGCCAGGTAACCACTAGGAATTGCTACACCAATTGTTAGCTCTAGTGGTCGGTCATACCACGTGAGGCAAAATAGAGCAGTGTAAGTTTTGGGAGCCGCAGTGTGAAGATTTCGAGGTAAATCGCCTCTGAATTTGCCAGGTTTAAGTTAAAACCTAAGCAGGTTGGATCGTCGTCAATGTGTTTGTATACGAACAAAGGAGCTAGAGTGCTCGACGTTGTGGTCATGACATTTGTAAAGTGGTCTTTGTGCAATTGATGAAGTTGAGATATGCATTGAAAGTGGCCTGTACCATGATATGAAGCTGATCACTACTTAGTGTTGCTACACGAAAGCGTTAGCTCTAAGTAACTGGTCATACCAAAATAGGCAGTGTAATGTCATGTGTGAGAAATACATTATAATGTAAAAATATATACATTAAAATCAAAGGTAACTGCATAAAAATATGTACACGAACATTGCCTCAGAGATGGCATAATACCAAAGAACTTTTCAAAAATGCTACACAATTGTTAGCTAAGAACAGCTGGTTATGCCACGTGAGACAAATACGAAAATTAACGTAAGGTTAAAAAATTTTATAGTTAATGTTAATGTTTTAAAAAAATTAATTACGCGTTATACAAAGCAGGTTGAGATTGTGGGCAGACGGAGCCTGAGACGTGTGTAGAAGGTTGAACGCTCTCAGGATCAGGCGGTTCGATAAACGGTTTCAACCTGTCTATGCTTACTGATGTCGGTGTAGCGCCTTGCATAATAATGAAGTATTTTGGTTGTCTGAGCAAAATCGGGTAAGGACCGCGATACTTTGGTTGTAGTGGTGCAACAGCATTATTGTTGCGAACGAGTACTCTCTTGCAGCTGTGGAGCTGTGGGTGAACGAAGACTGGATGAGGCGTATGTCTCGGCTGCTGTTCAGACATGTTACCGAAATGAAGTCGAAGGCGGGTAGCTTCGTCTTGTGGGTCATCTTGTGCCGGTAGTAGACGTGGGAGCTGACTAGGCAGGCGTAGATCCATGCCACACAAGAGTTGTGACGCAGATGTTTTAATGGATTCACGAGTACGGGAACGCATGGCAAGCAGAACTAAAGGTAGTGCATCGACCCAGTTGCCTTTAATGGACGAGGATGCTAAAGCAGCTTTGAGTTCCCTATGCATTCTCTCTACCATGCCATTAGCTTGGGGATGGTATGCAGTCGTCTGGCGTAAGATGCATCCCATGTACCGCAAAGTGGTTTTGAAACGATCAGATGAGAAGCAAGTGCCTCTGTCCGTGATGACCTCATTGGGAACACCATAACTGGATATCCATGCAGAGATAAAACCGTTAGTTACTTCGTCTGCAGAAATGGTGCCAAGAGGCAATGCCGCAGGCCACCGTGTAAATCTATCGATCATAGTTAGAAGGTAGCTGAAACCTTGAACCTTGTCAGATGAACTATGTCGATGTGGACGATGGCTAGGCGAGAAGTAGATCGAAAATGTTGCAACTTTGAACGAGTGTGTCGTGTGATCTTGTTTTTCTGACAAATAGCACACTCTGAGACCCATCGTTTAACATTCTGCCTAAGTCTGTAACCCCAGAAACGATCTGTAAGAAGTCGGACAGTCGCTTGGCTTCCTGGGTGAGAAATTGAGTGAATTGAATCGAAAACTTTTCTCTGAAGGCTAGTCGGCAGAACTGGCTTGTTGGGCTGCGTACCCGTGAAGTAAACAATTGGTAAGCCTTCCCACAGACGGCATATGAACTTGGTTGGGTGACGGGCTATTGATCTTTGAATGTGAATGTCACCGCGTTGTTCAGTTCGCAGGAGAGTTGGCGTTAGTGCAGGTTCACTGAGTGCCACGGAGTTGACAGTGAATGGTGACGGCGAAGGTGGTTGTAGAGAGACGTCTGGCCTGGACAGGGCATCTGCAATGAAGTTCTGTTTGCCCTTGACGTGAAAGACGTCAAATTGCTATTCGCTTAGACGAAAAGGCTGTCTTTCCACTCTGGCAGGGTACTTGGCGATAGATGAAGTTGCGTTTCGAAGTGCGCTAACTAGTGGTGCATGATCTGTGAAACAACAAATCTGCTACTGCCAATGATGCTGATAAAATGGCGCACTGCGTCGTGGATTGCGAGAAGTTCTCGGCCGAAAGTGTCGCACCTCGTTTCTACTGGTTGGAGAGTACGCGAGTAGAAACTGATAGGCTTCCGAACTCCGTCGATCTCTTGTTCCAAAGTGGCTCCAATAGCGAATTCAGAAGCATCTGTCGTGAGTAGAAATGGCTTTTCGAAATCTGGATGCGTTAGCATTGTGGCATTTGCTAACGAGTTGATGGCAAGTCGAAGTAATTCCTCGTCTTCGGATGACCAAGCAAGGATGGAATTCTTGCTAAGTCCTTTTCGGTTCCGCAGGTGCCTGCACAAAGGATAAAGTTGTTTTGATAGGCCCGGAAGGAACTTGCGATAATAGTTTAGTACTCCCAGGATTTTCTGCAACTCGCTCACAGTCCTTGGTGACTTGATATTCTTGATTGAATTCGTCTTTGACGGCAACGGTTGAATACCTTGGGCCGTGATACGATGCCCTAAGAAGTCGACGGACGAAGTTGCAATCTGCGTCTTGTCACAGTTGATCTTGAGTCCGTGGTTGGATAAGCGTGAGAGGACCTTTCGTAGATGTTTCGCATGAGATTCTAGATCTGGACTGAATACCATAATGTCATCTAGATATGACATACAATAAGTAGAGTCGTCGCGAAGTATGTTGTCTATGAATCTTTGAAATGTCTGAGTAGCACACTTAAGTCCAAAACGCATGTAAAGATATTCAAAAAGGCCAAATGGAGTGATGACTGCAGTTTTCTCGATATCCCCTGGTGCTACTGGTATGTGATGGTACGCTTGTCTGAGGTCAATCACTGAGAAGAAATTGCTGCCGTTGAGTTTTTCAAGTAAAGTGTTGATATTTGAAATAGGATATGCATCAGATTTTGTCACTGAATTTAGCTTACAGCTTAGCAGGAGCCAGTGGTCGCTTCTTGAGTGCAATAGGTTGTCCTTCTGTGACGATATGGTGCATCGTGTTGGAGACTCGTAGCTCTGACTTGTTCAGATCAAAAAGCGACTTTATTTTTGAAGAGCTGCTGATATCTCTGCTGAATGATGCACTGGGGTTGGCTGAATTACCTGTAACTCCAAACGCTTGGAGGCAAGTGTCCAAAAATGTTGTTCAATTCCTGTGGAGGGGTCGATGATCTTTTGATTGGCAAGATCAACAATGAGCTGAAATTTTAGAAGGAAATCAAGGCCTATTATATTATGTGAGACCTTGGCAATGATGAAGTTGTGGGAAAATTCACGTCGTAGACCATTTGTTGAGTGTGCGTTATTGGCAGCCATAAGTTGGTATGGGCTCGCCTGTTGCTGTTGCGAGAAGAACGCCTAGCGACATCTCGGCCATTGAATCACCATTGAGAACTGAGACTGCTGCACCTGTGTCTACGATGAACTCTTCGCCAGTTTTGAAATCAAGAAGGTGCAGAAGTTCGTTGGGCTGTTTGGCCGGGTCATGCAAACAAATAGGCTGGTGATTGCGACCGGCGTTGTCCATTTGGTTCTCTATGTGAAAAATTCGGCGTGGACGAAAAGAGTCGACAGGGATGTCGGATTATAGTTGGCTTCTTCCCTGTAGCGCCGTTGATGCCGTTGATGTGCAGAAAGTACGGTCTTCTACTTCCTGCGCCAGACGTTTCCCGATACTGATGTACCCTTGTGCCTGCGGTCTGTTGTCCTTTCCGTCAGCTGTGGAAATTGACACTCATTCGGAAATTTTTCGGAACGACAAAGACAAACTTGGCAAGCATAAAAAACTTCTGGTGGTTATAACACCAGTTCTTTGGGGCATATTTATTAAAGGATTGCGGAGATCTCGATCGCCGCCTACCATTATAATTTGACTTGGAAACGAATTTTGGTCGAGCATTCACTTGATCTATCTCGGATTTGGTAATGGCCAATCCTTCTAGAACTTTGGCCATGTTCGCCACTGTTCTCTCTAAGGAGGAGAGTCTATCATCTTGCGGGGGTGAAGAAAAAGGATGATGGATTCACTTTGGGTTCCAAAACCCTATATTCTAACTCACATCTCTCAGGTAAGTCATCTATAGAGAGAGTGTTGGGGAGCTGTCTGGCAAAGAGTTTTAATGTTTGGGAAGATTGTTAATAAAAACAACTTTAGCCTCATGGTCAGAAATGTTGGTTTTATACCAACGTTTCCGTAATTCCCTCAATATTTCGATGGGGCCAAGGTTTGGCATGTCTAACTGTGCATATTTGTTTATTATCTGCTCAGTCTCTGTGGGCCCAAGCAAGGATTCTACTTCGTTTTGTAGACCCAAAATGGGATTAGGTAGCTTCCTAATGGCCTCAAGCTTAGGATAAATCTGTCGCTGCAATTCAGAAGGTAGTTTAGCAAAAACCTTCGACAGTTTTTGATGACTGTCATAATCAGGAAACGGGGAGAAAACGGAGTCTATGCGCATAAAGAATAGCTCACTATCTCCATCCCAAACAGGAACATCAATATCTAAAATTGGACCTGACATTTTAACAATCTTATGGGATCTTAAAAGCATAAATTTATAAGCAATATGAAAATATATAAATATACTTTAACGAAAACGCTTACCCACAAACAGCTTCCTCAGTTGAATGAGCGCAGAACAAAAAAGTCACTGTTTCCAAAAATCCGCAATTGAGCCTGTCGAGTACGTACGGTGCCGTTTCGTACGTAGGAAAGATGAACAGAGGCCCCGTTCGCCTTTGATGCCAATGTATTATTATTTTCCACAGTTGAATGAGCGCAGAACAGTAACTGCTTCCAAAATTTGAAATTATCCGCAATTTAGCCTGTCCAGTACGTACGGTGCCGTTTTGTACTTAAGAAAGACGAACAGATTATTATTATAACACCCAAAAAAATTCACCACAAATCCTCGAATATATATACCCAACAAAATTCCCAGAAGACCACGATCACGGTAGATAAAACGCAAATCTTAATCGATTTTTATCCCAAATAGATAAAAAAGGAAGTCAATTTTATTTATACCAAAAAAATCAGAACAATAATCAATATCCTGGCGTGGTCGCCAATTTTGTAAACGCCCCGGCTTCAAGTAAATGCCGTACGACGTTACAAACACGGTTAAGGTGCTCTGAATAGAGATTTGTTACTGATAGGGGGCCCTTAAGAGGGCCTGGTAATGCGTTCTCCTGAAGTCTTCAGATTGTGAAGATGTCCTAGAGCCTTGGGTGGACTCTGGTTGAGTTGTCGCTCCCGTGGTTGAGCTGTAATCACGATGTGAATAACGTCGTGATGGTTCTGCAATTAATTGGCTCGTCTCGCTGGTTATACCGCAACAAGATGAGTCACGGATGTAGCCAATTGTTGGTGAAACTATCAAATCACCAGCGTAGGTATTGACAGCCGTCAGAAAGCACACGCGTGACGGAAGGCAGCATGCAATTGCAACGACTGACTTGCATGGTAAATTGCCGTGCTTAAATAGCATGCTATGCCTACTTGCACACTATTGGTTAAAACGGCAAGTTTCGCTTTTTTCTCATTGGTGCAACGTAAATAAAATTGAATTTAATTTACGCAATATGTCGGCCATTAATTTGTGTCGTTACAGCTGTCTGGAGTCTTTAAATAACGTTGAACAGAACATAGGTTTAATCGTTACAAATTAAATTGCAAAATGAACGAGATTTAATTTGATCTGTAATGGCTCTTGAACAATTCGCCGACATACTGCGTAAAGGAAATTCAAATTCAATTCACGCGGCACCAATTAAAAACAAGCGAAATTTGCCGTTAACCAATGGCGTGCGAGTTTTCGATTTAAGGCTATTTAAGCACGGTGAATTTACCATGCCAGTCAGTTGTCGCGTTTGCCTTCTGCAGTTTGTTACGTGTGCGTGCTGTCTGCTGTCGTCACCAACGCTGATTTTTTATCAGTCACGCCAATCTTGGTACTGCACAACTAGTGAGACGGAGTAACATCTACTTAGTGGACCCTCAAGTATTCCAGTTACTGCTGACCTTCAACAAGATTACTCAGCTACTCACTCGACACGGGTGTCAACGCCAAAACAGAAGGAACAACAACCCAGTCAACCAGAGCTCATCTCAAGTGTCTAGGGGTATTTCTAGACACTGTTACAGTGACTAAATTTGTCGGCATTGGACGAAGTACGCAATACCGGCCCTAATAAGGGCCCGCAGAAGAACTAACTCCAGCCATCCTTGGCTCCTAACTGACTTTGTAACGTCGAACGGCATTTACTTGAAGCTGAGGCGCTTACGAATTGGCGACCGCGCCAGGATACGGAGAATAGTACTGTTGTCTTTACTCATTAGCAAATCACAAATATTTTGGTATAAATACAATCGACTGTGTTTCCTCTTCATTTTATTTTTCTTTGGGAGTATAGTAAATTGACATTAGCATATACCACGTTTTACTCTGGTTGTTAATCTTTCTAAAGTCGAGGTCTAGTGGGCAATTTTTTGTTGGGAATTTTTTTAGGGATGGTGTTCTATTCAAAATTTTTCTCCTACTTAAAAAACTGTACACTTTGGTGATCGCGTGTGCCAAAATGGAATGTGTACCAAGAATTTTTTTGATTTTTTGAAAGAACATTTTTGACTGTACGGAAGTGTAGAACCGTGACTTGGGATTTTGTGAAAGAACTAATTTCATCTGTGTTCTGTGCTAATTCGAAAACCGATTCAACTGCCGAAGATTTTGTTTCAGCTGTGGAAGTCGATTGTGGGTAAGCGTTTTTATACATTTCATCTTGCTTATAAATTTATGCTTTTAAGATCCCGTAAGATTGTTAGAATGTCAGGTTCAATTTTAGATATTGATGTTCCTGTTTGGGATGGAGATAGCGAACTATTCTTTATGCGCATAGACTCCGCTTTCTCCAAGTTCCCATATCATGACAGTCATAGAAAACTTTCAAAAGTTTTCGCTAAACTACTTTCAGAATTACAGCGACAGAATTATCCGAAACTTGAGGCCATTAGGAAACTATCCAATCCCATTTTGAGCCTCCAAAATGAAGTAGAATCTTTGCTGGATTCCACTGAAACTGCGAAGATAATAAATAAATATGTGCAGATAGATATGCCAAACCTTGGCTCCATCGAGGTTTTAAGGGAATTGCGGAAACTTTGGTATAAAACCGATATTTCTAATCATAAAACTATGGTTGTTTTTATTAACAATCTTTCACAGTTAGAATTTAGGGTTTTGGAACCTAAGTTAAATTCATTATCCCTTTGTCCTTCCCGCAAGATGATAGGATCTCCTCTTTAGAGAGGACAATAGCGAACATGGCTAAAGTTCTAGAAGGATTGGCCATAGGGTAATCCGAGCTAAATCAGGTGAACGCTCGACCCAATTTTACATCCAAAACACGAAACAACAGTAGGTGGCGATATAGATCCGCACAAACTTTTAAAGATATGCCCCAAAGAACTGGTGCTATAATCACCAGATTTTTTAAATTCTTGTCAAGTCTGTCTCTGTCATTCGGAAGAATTTCCGAATGAATGCCGATTTCCACAGTGGACGGGTAAGACCACAGAAAACAGGCGCAGTGGAACATCAGGATCGGGAAACGTATAGCGCAGAAAGTAGAAGACCGTACATTCTGCGCATCAACGGCATCAACGGCGCCACGAGGAAGCAATCACTTACAATCTTACATTCCTATTGCTTCGTTTCGTTCATGCCGAATATGCCACATAGACAGCCAAACTGAAAATGTCAGTCGCAATCACCAGCCTATTTGTTTTCATGACCTGGCCAAACAGCCCAACAAACTTCTGCATTTTCTTGATTTCAGAACTGGCGTAGAATTCATCGTAGACACAGGTGCAGTAGTCTCAGTTCTCAAGGGTTATTCAATGACCGAGATGTCGCTGGCGTTTTACTCGCAACAGCTAAAGGGGAGCCCATACCTACTTATGACAGCCGGTATCGCACACCCAACATAGGTTTACGGCGTGAATTTACTCACAACTTCATCGTTGACAAGGTCTCACACAATATAATAGGCCTTGATTTTGAAATTTCGGCTCATCGTTGATCTGGCCAATCAAAAGATCGTCGACCTCTCCACTGGACTTGAGCAAAGTTATTGGACACTTGCATCCGAGCGTTTGGGGTTACAGGCCATTCAGCCAACCCCAGTGCATCATTCAGCAGAGATATCAGCAGTTCTTTGAGAAAACAATTCGCTTTTCGATCTCAGCATGACACAGCTATGAGTATCCAACACGATATACCATATCGTCACCCAAAGTCAACCTATTAAAATCAAGAAACGACCACTGGACCCTGCTAAACTGACAGCTACCCAAGAGGGAATTTCAAGGCTGTTGGAAGAGGGAATCATCTGACCATCGAAAAATTCATGGACGTCACTACTTTACTTAGTCTCCAAATCAAACGGATCGTACAGAGCCTGCGGAGTTTATCGCAAGTTAAATTCAGTGACAAATTTTATGCATATCCCATTCCCAATATTAACACCATACTTGAATAACACAACGGCAGAAATTTTTTCTCAGTGATTGACCTCAGGCCAGCATACCATCACATCTCGGTAGCGCCAGAAGATATTGAAAAGACTGCGGTCATCATTCCATTTGGCTCGAATATATTTACATGCCTTTTGGACTTAAATGTGCTACACATACATTTCAAAAATTCATTGACAACATACTTCGCGACGCCGTCGCTTACGTTATGTCATATCTAGATGGCATATTGGTATTCAGTACAGACTTAGAATCCCATGCCAAGTATTTACGAAATGTCCTCTTACACTTATCCAACCACGGACTCAAGATCAATTGTGACAAGACGCAGATTGAAACTACATCCGTGGACTTCCTAGGGCATCGTATTACGCCTCAAAGTATTGAACATTCGCCGTCAAAGGTGTATTCAATCATGAATTTCCAGTCACCAAAGACTGTTAGCGAGTTTCCGAAAATTTTGTGAATACTAAACTACTATCGCAAGTTCATTCCTGGCCTTTCAAGACAACTTCATTCTTTGTGAAGGCACCTGCGGAATTGAAAAGGATCTATCAAGAATTCCATCATTACTTGGTCATCTGAGAACGAGGAATTACTTCGACTCACCATCAACTCGTTAGCAAATGCTAAAATGCTAACGCATCCAGATTTTCAACGACCATTTCTACTCACGACAGATGCTAATGAATTCGCTATTTGAGTCACGTTGAAACATAAGATCGACGGAGTTCGGAAGCCTATCAGTTTCTACTCGCGTACTCTTCAAGCAGTAGAAACGAGATACGACACGTTCGGTCGAGAACTTCTCGCCATCCACGACGCAGTGCGCCATTTTATCAGCATCATTGGCAACAGCACATTTGTGGTTTTCAGACAGATCATGCACCATTAGTTAGCGCACTTCGAAACGCGACTTCAACTATCGCCAAGTACCCTGCCAGAGTGGAAAGACAGCTTTCACATCTAAGCGAATGGCAATTTGACATCTTTCATGTCTAGGGCGAACAAAACTTCATTGAAGATGCCCTTTCAAGGCCAGACGTCTCTCTACAACCACCTTTGCCATCGCCATTCACTGTCAACTCCGTGACACTCAGTGAACCTGCACTAACGCCATCCCTCCTGCGAACAGAACAGCGCGGTGACATTCACATTCAATAATCAGTAGCACTTCACCGCACGAAGTTCATATGCCGACTCTGGGAAGGTTCATTAATTGTTTAATTCATGGATACGCAGTCTAAGAAGCCAGTTCTGCCGACCAGCCTTCAGAGAAAAATTTTTCGGCTCAATTCACTCAATTTCTCATCCAGGAAGCAAAGCGACTGTCCGACTTTTCACAGATCGTTTCTGTGGTCACATGCTCAGTAGAACGCTAAACGATGGGTCTTCGAGTGTGCCATTTGCCATAAAAACAAGATCACATGGCACACTCGTTCTAAGTTGCAACATTTCCGAGCTACTTCTCGCCTAGCCATCGTTCCACATCGACATAGTTCATCTGACAAAGGTTCAAGGTTTTAGCTACCTTCTAACTAGACTTACACAATGGCGGTTTATGGGATGCACCTTACGCCATACGACTGCCTACCATCCCCAATCTAACGGTATGGTAGAGAGAATGCATAGAGAACTCAAAACTGTTTTAGCATCCTCGTCAATTAAAAGCAACTGGATCGATGCACTACCTTTAGTTATGCTCGCCATGCGTTCCCGCACTCGTGAATCCACTAAGTCTTCTGCGTCACAACTTTTGTATGGCATGGATCTACGCCTGCCTAGTCAGCTCCCACGGCTTCTACCCGTACAGGATGACCCTCAAGACGAAGCTACACGCCTCCGACTTCACTTCGTTAGCATGCCTGAACAGCAGCCGAGACATACGCCTCGTCCAGTCTTCGTTCACCCGCAGCTCCACAGCTACAAGAGAGTACTCGTTCGCAAACACACCGCTGTTGCACTACTATAATCAAAGTAACGCGGTCCTTACCTGATTTTACACAGACAGAGAAAAATTCATTATCATACAAGGCGCGACACCTACATCAGTAAGCATAGACCAGTTGAAACTGCCTGATCCTGGAAGCATTTAACCTTCTTCACACGTCTGAGGCTCCATCTGCCTACAATCTCAAACTAGCAATAGCTTGCTTTGCATAACGCGTAACTTATGATTTTATTAACATTAATTTTTCGTTATTTTTCGTATCAAATTTTAAACTTTATGCCACAACCTGCACCCTATGTTACGCAACGTGACCTCTATGAATCCACATGATTCATTTTTCTTCTCACACTCACTTGTCTCAGGTGGTATAACCAGCTGTTCTTAGCTAACAATTGTGTGGCATTTTTGAACAGTTCTTTAGTATTATGCCATCTCTGAGGCAATGTTTGAGTAAATTTTTTGTCGTTATCTTTTGATTTTCATGCACATATTTTTACATTGTAACGTATGGCTCACACCTGAGCTCACACTGCATTTTTTGGTATGTCCAGCTACTCAGAGCTAACGCTTTTGTATAGCAACACTAACTAGTTATCAGCTTCATATCACGGTACAGGCTACTTTCAATGCATATCTCAACTTCATTAGTTGCACAATGACCACTCTAAGAATATCATGACGTCAACGTCGAGCACACACTAGTTACTTTGGTCGTATTCAAACACATTGACGCCGATCCAGCCTGCCAAGGTTTAAACTCATACCTGGCAACTCCAGTGGCAATCTACCTTGAAATCCTCACGCTGCGGCTCCCAAACCTTCCACTGCTCTATTTTACCTCACGCAATATGACTGGCGACTAGAGCTACCAATTTGTGTAGTAATTCCTAGTGGTTATTTGGCATCATATCGTTGTTGAAGCAACCAACAAGCATACTTCAGCCCAGCATTTATAGCTATGGACAGAATAATAACCAGTTGCTTAACTTGGTTCGAACTCTGCCATGCATTTCTTATCAAGCCTCGCCGAGAGGAATTTTTCAGAGAGGAAATTGATGTAACGGCTCAAGAACAATTCGCCGACATATTGCGTAAATGAAATTCAAATTCAATTTACGCGGCACCAATTAGAAACAAGCGAAATTTTCCGTTAACCAATGGCGTGCGCTTGCAATTTAAGGCATTTAAGCACGGTTAATTTACCATGCCAGTCAGTTGTCACGTTTGCATTCTGCTCTGCGCTACGCGTGCGTACTGCCTGCTGTCGTCACCTCCGCTGATTTTTGGACTTGCTTCACACACATTGACAATTTCAGTCACGCCAATCTTGTTGCTGCACAACTAGTGAGACGGAGCAACATCTACTTTTGAACCCTCAAGTGTGCCAGTTACTGCAGATGTTCAACGAGATTACTCAGCTACTCACTCGACACGGATGTTAGGGCCAAAGCAGAAGGAACAACGACCCTGACCAGAGCTGGTCTCAAGTGGCTTGGAGTATTTAAATACCCGCTCTAATAAAGGCCTACCAACAATATACAAACTTAGCCATCCGTCGCTCCTAACAAACTTTTTAAAGTAGTATAACATTTACTTGCAGCTGTGGCGTTTACTGACAATTGTAAACGCCCCAGCTTCAAATAAATGCCGTACGATGTTACAAACTCGGTTAAAGTGCTATGGATATAGAGTTATTGTTCTGATAGGGGGCCCTTAACAGGCCCGGTCGTGCGTTCTCCGGCAAATGCCGAGAAAGACCCTTAAGAGTGAAGATGTCCTAGAGCCTTGGGTTGACTCTGGCTGTGGTTCCTTTTGCTTTTGCGTTGTAATCTCGATGTGGAAACTTCGTTGAAATACTGCATTAATTATCTCGTCTCGCTGTTTGTACACCAATACGTTGTTGCCAATAGTTGGTGAAGACAATCCAATAACCAGCACGCACACGTAACGCAAAGCAGAAGGCAAATGCGACAACTGAATCAGAGTAGATTGAGCTTTGTTCTATGTTGAACTCATCAAGTACTGGCCAGAATTTGCCGCGGACAGTACCTTGATGAGTTCCTACAAGGACGAAACTGGTCTACTGGATGAATTGCCTTTTCTACACTATACAATTCTTAGTTTATACCGACATGTGTAATTAATGGTCAGGTGTTTATATCAAGCACTGCAACCTGATTATAATAATTGTCACCACCCGCGCAACCAATGTTCGCTTCTAACTGAACTGTATGGTAAATTTACCAGCTTAAATAGCCGAATAGACTACTGCAATAATTATTGTTGACTAATTTGTGCCGTTACAAATTGAACACACAAATCAATTGCCGACATATTGCGTAAATTAAATTCAAATTTATTTACGTTGCACCAATGAGAAAAAAGCAAATTGCCGTTTAACCACGTCTAACCACGTTTAACTAATAGTATGCAAGTACACATATTGCATGCTATTTAAGCACGGTAATTTACCATGCAAGTCAGTTGTGGCATTTGCCTTCTACCTGCTTCACGCGTGTGCGTTCTGTCGGTTGTCAATACGTGTGCGTTCTGTCGGCTGTCAATACCTACTCATCCTGTTGCGGGATACCGGAGAGACGAGCCAATTGAGTGCAGGACCTGCAGGACACCATCCACAACGCGATCACAGCTCAACCACGGGAGCAACAAATCAACCAGAGTCCACCCAAGGCTCTAGGACATCTTCAACACTGAAGACTTCAAGAGAACGCATTACCCGGCCCTCTTAAGGGCCACCATATCAGTAACTAATCTCTATTCAGAGCACCTTAACCGAGTTTGTAACGTCGTACGGCATTTACTTGAAGCCGGGGCGTTTACACTATTTGTTTCAATTTTATAAATACTGTAACGACACAAATCAATCGCCGACATATTGCGTAAATTAAATTCAAATTTATTTACGTTGCACCAATGAGAAAAAAGCAAATTGCCGTTTAACCACGTCTAACTACGTTTAACCAATAGTATGCAAGTACACATATTGCATGCTATTTAAGCACGGTAATTTACCATGCAAGTCAGTGGTGGCATTTGCCTTCTACCTGCTTCACGCGTGTGCGTTCTGTCGGCTGTCAATACGTGTGCGCTCTGTCGGCTGTCAATACCTACTCATCTTGTTGCGGGATACCGGAGAGACGAGCCAATTGAGTGCAGGACCTGCAGGACACCATCCACAACGCGATCACAGCTCAACCACGGGAGCAAAAACTCAACCAGAGTCCACCCAAGGCTCTAGGACATCTTCAACGCTGAAGACTTCAAGAGAACGCATTACCCGGCCCTCTTAAGGGCCCCCATATCAGTAACTAATCTCTATTCAGAGCACCTTAACTGAGTTTGTAACGTCGTACGGCATTTACTTGAAGCCGGGGCGTTTACAAAATTGGCGACCGCGCCAGGATATTGATTATTTATCTGATTTTTTTTTGGGTATAAATAAATTGACTTTCTTCTTCATTTGTTTGGGATAAATCGACTAACATTTGCGTTTTCTTTACCCTGATCCTGGTTTTTTTTCTGGGAATTTTTATTGGGTATATATTCGTGAATTTGTGGTGTTCTTCTTTCCTAAAGGAAAATTTCAAATTTTGGAAGCAGTGTGTTATTCTTGCTGTTGAAAATAATAATTCATTGGCACTAAAGGCCAACAGGGCCTCTGTTCGTCTTCCCTAAAGGAAAATTTCAAATTTTGGAAGCAGTGTGTTATTCTTGCTGTTGAAAATAATAATTCATTGGCACTAAAGGCCAACGAGGCCTCTGTTCGTCTTCCCTACAGGACAATTTCAATTTTTTGGAAGGAGTGACGCTGTTCTGTGTCGAAATAATAATACATTGTCATCAAAGGCCATCGGGGCCTCTGTTCGTTTTTTTCCTTTTGTACTGGACAATATCAAGCAACAGCGGAAGCTGTTTGTGGGACAATTTCAATTTTTGGAAGGAGTGACGCTGTTCTGTGTTGAAATAATAATACATTGTCATCAAAGGCCATCGGGGCCTCTGTTCGTTTTTTCCTTTTGTACTGGACAATATCAAGCAACAGTGGAAGCTGTTTGTGGGTAAGCGTTTCGTTATATATTTATACATTTATATATACATTTTCATATTGCTTATAAATTTATGCTTTTAAGATCCCGTAAGATTGTTAAAATGTCAGGTCCAATTTTAGATATTGATGTTCCTGTTTGGGATGGAGATAGTGAGTTATTTTTTATGCGCGTAGACTCCGCTTTCTCCCCGTTTCCTGATTATGACAGTCATCAAAAACTGTCAAAGGTTTTTGCTAAACTACCTTCTGAATTGCAGCGACGGATTTATCCTAAGCTTGAGGCCATTAGGAAGCTACCTAATCCCATTTTGGGCCTACAAACGAGGTAGAATCCTTGCTTGGACCCACGGAAACTGAGCAGATAATAAACAAATATGCGCAGTTAGATATGCCAAATCTTGGCCCCATAGAAATACTGAGGGAATTACGGAAACGCTGGTATAAAACCAACATTTCTGACCATGAGGCCAAGGTTGTTTTTATTAACAATCTTCCCCAAACATTAAAACTCTTTGCCAGACAGCTCCCCAACACTCTCTCTATAGATGACTTATCTGAGAGATGTGAGTTAGAATATAGGGTTTTGGAACCCAAAGTGAATCCATCATCCTTTTCTTCACCCCCGCAAGATGATAGAATCTCCTCCTTAGAGAGAACAGTGGCGAACATGGCCAAAGTTCTAGAAGGATTGGCCATTACCAAATCGGAGATAAATCATGTGAATGCTCGAACAAAATTCGTTTCCAAGTCAAATTATAATGGTAGGCGGCGATCGAGATCTCCGCAATCATTTAATAAATATGCCCCAAAGAACTGGTTTTATAACCACCAGAAGTTTTTTTATGCTTGCTAAGTTTGGCTCTTTGTCGTTCCGAAGAATTTCTCCGAATGAGTGTCATCCACAGCTGACGGAGAGGACAACAGACCGCAGGGCACAAGGGTGTGCTATCAGTATCGGATACGATCTGGCGCAGGAAGTAGGAGACCGTACTTTCTGCACATCAACGGCATCAACGGCGCTACGGGAAGAAGCCAACTACAATCCAACATCCCTGTCGACTCTTTTCGAACCACGCCGAATTTTTCACATAGAGAACCAAACAGACAATGCCGGTCGCTATCACCAGCCTACTTGTTTGCATGACCCGGCCAAACAGCCAAACGAAGCTTCGCACCTTCTTGATTTCAAAACTGGCGAAGAGTACATCGTAGAGCCACAGGTGTGCGGCAGTCTCAGTTCTCAAAGGGTGATTCAATGGCCGAGATGATCGCATAGGGCGTTCTTCTCGCACCAGCTACAGGCGAGCCCATACCAACTTATGGCTGCCAATACACGCACACTCAACATAGGGTCTACGACGTGAATTTTCCCACAACTTCATCATTGCTTCAAGGTCTCAATATAATATAATAGGCCTTGATTTCCTTCTAAAATTTCGGCTCATTGTTGATCTTGCCAATGGAAAAGATCATCGACCCTCCACCGAGACTTGAAGCAAAGCTTTTGGACACTTGCCTCGAGCGTTTGGAGTTACAGGTCATTCAACCAACCCTAGTGCATCATTCAGCAGAGATATCAGCAGCTCTTCGAAAATACAAATCGCTTTTTCGATGCTTAACAAATCCGATCTGCGAGTCTCCAACACGATGCATCATATCGATCACAGAAGGACAACCTATTGCACTCAAAGAAGCGACCACTGGCTCCTGCTAAGTTGAAAGCTGCCCAAGAAGAATTCTCGAAAGGCTTTTGGAAGAGGGAATCGATCAGACCATCAAAAAGTTCATGGGCGTCACCACTGCACTTAGTCTCAAAATCAAACGGATCGTACACCAGAGCCTGTGGAGACTACCGTGCGCTAAATTCAGTGACAAAATCTGATGCATATCCTCCTATTCCAAATATCAACACATTACTTGAAAAAACTCAACGGCAGCAATTTCTTCTCGTGACATTGACCTTGGACAAGCCTACCATCACATCCCGGTAGCACTTCAGAGGACATCAGAGAAACTGCTGTCATCACTCCATTTGGCCTTTTCGAATACCTTTACATGCCTTTTGGACTTAAGTGCTACGACATGACATTTCAAAGATTCATGGACAACATACTTTCGCGACTTTGACTACTGACTTCATTGTATGTCATATCTCGATGACGATTATGGTATTCAGTCCAGATCTAGAATCTCATGCGAAACATCTACGAAATGTCCTCTCGCGCTTATCAAACCACGGACTCAAGATCAACTGTGAGCGAAGACGCAGATTGCAACTTCATCCGTCGACTTCTTAGGCATCGTATCACAGCCCAAGGTATTCAACCGTTGCCGTCAAAGACGAATTCAATCAAGAATATCAAGTCACCAAGGACTTTGAGCGATTTGCAGAAAATCCTGGGAGTACTAAACTATTATCGCAAGTTCCTTCCAGGGCCTTTCAAAACAACTTTATCGCTTGTGCAGGCACCTGCGGAATCAAAAAGGATCTCTAGCGAAGAATTCCATCATTGCCTGGTCATCCGAAGACGAGGAATTACTTCGACTTGCCATCAACTCGTTAGCAAAGTGCCACAATGCTAACGCATCCAGATTTTGAAAAGCCATTTCTACTCACTGACAGATGCTTCTGAATTCGCTATTGGAGCCACTTTGGAACAAGAGATCGACGGAGTTCGGAAGCCCTATCAGTTTCTACCGCGTACTCTCCAACCAGTAGAAACGAGGTACGACACTTTCGGCCGAGAACTTCTCGCCATCCACGACGCAGTGCGCCATTTTATCAGCATCATTGGCAGTAGCAGATTTGTTGTTTTCTACAGATCATGCACCACTAGTTAGCGCACTTCGAAACGCAACTTCATCTATCGCCGAGTACCCTGCCAGAGTGCGAAAGACAGCTTTCCGTCTAAGCGAATGGCAATTTGACGTCTTTTCACGTCAAGTGGCAAACAGAACTTCGTGCAGATGCCCTGTCTAGGCCAGACGTCTCTCTACAACCACCTTCACCGTCCACCATTCACTGTCAACTCGTGGCACTTGAGATGAACCCGCACTAACGCCAACTCTCCTGCGAACTGAACAACGCGGTGACATGCACGATTCAAAGATCAATAGCCCGCCACCCAACCAGTTCATATGCCGTCTGTGCGGAAGGCTTTACCAATTGTTTACTTCACGGGTACGCAGCCCAACAAGCCCAGTTCTGCCGACCAGCCTGTCAGAGAAAGGTTTTCGATTCAATTCCACTCAATTTCACCCAGGAAGCCAAGCGACTGTCCGACTTCTTACAGATCGTTTCTGGGAGTCACATACTTGAGGCAGAATGTTAAACGATGGGTCTCAGAGTGTGCAATTTGTCAGAAAAACAAGATCACACGACACTACTCGTTCTAAGTTGCAACATTTTCGGTCTACTTCTCGCCTAGCCACTCGTCCACATCGACATAGTTCATCTGACAAAGGTTCAAGGTTTCAGCTACCTTCTAACTATGATCGATAGATTTACACGGTGGCCTGCGGCATATACCTCTGGCATCCATTTCTGCAGACAAAGTAACTAACGGTTTTATCTCTGTGCATGGATATCCAGATTATAGTGTTCCCAATGATGTCATCACGGACAGAGGCACTTGCTTCTCATCTGCAGTCGTTTCAAAACCACCTTGCGGTGCACATGGGATACATCTTACACCAGACTGACTGCCTACCATCCCCAAGCTAATGGCATGGGTAGAGAGAATGCATAGGGAACTCAAAGCAGCTTTTTAGCATCCTCGTCCATTAATGGCAACTGGGTCGATGCACTACCTTTAGTTTCTGCTTGCCATGCGTTCCCGTACTCGATGAATCCTATTAAAACGATCTGCGTCACAACTCTTGTATGGCTATGGATTCACGCCTGCCCAGTCAGCTCCACACGTCTACTAGCCGGCACAAGATGACCCACAAAACGAAGCTTCCTGCCTTCGACTTCATTTTTTCTGGTAACATGTCCGAACAGCAGCCGAGACACACGCCTCGTCCAGTAGTCTTCGTTCACCCACAGCTCCACAGCTGCAAGGGAGTACTCGTTCGCAACAATACTGCTGTTGCACCACTACAACCCAATTATCGCGGTCCTTACCCGATTTACTCAGACAGCCAAAATACTTCATCATTATGCAAGGCGCTACACCGACATCAGTAGGGCATATGACAGGTTAAAACTTCGTTTATCGAACCACCTGATCCTGAGAGCGTTCAACCTTTCTACACACGTCTCAGGCTCCGTGCTGCCCACAATCTCAACCCTGCTTTGTATAACGCGTAATTAATTTTTTTAAACATTAACATTTAACTATAAAATTTTTTTTAACTTTACGTTAATTTTTAGTAATTGTCTCACGTGGCATAACCAGCTGTTCTTAGCTAACAATTGTGTAGCATTTTTGAACAGTTCTTTGGTATTATACGCATCTCTGAGGCAATGTTCGATGTACATATTTTTATGCAATTACCTTTGATTTTAATGTATATATTTTTACATTATAATGTATTTCTCACACATGACATTACACTGCCTATTTTGGTATGACCAGCTACTTAGAGCTAACGCTTTTGTGTAGCGTAACACTAAGTAGTGATCAGCTTGCATATCATGGTACAGGCCACTTTCAATGCATATCTCAACTTTATCTATTTCACAAAGACCACTCTACAAATGTGCATGACTACAACGTCGAGCACTCTAGCTCCTTTGGTCGTATACTACACATTGACAACGATCCAACGCCTGCTTAGGGTTTTCAAGCTTACAACCATGGCAAATTCAGAGGAGCGATTTACCTCGAAATCTTCACGCTGCGGCTCCAAATACTTACACTGCTCTATTTGCCTCACGCATGCTATGACCGTCCACTAGAGCTAACAATTTGCTGTAGCAATCCCTAGTGGTTACCATGGCATCATATCATTGTTGAAGCAACCAACAAGCATATTTAAGCCCAGCACTTATGGTTCATCATATTTTTGCTGTAACTTGGTTCGGAACTCTGTCATGCATTTCTCTATCTAGCTCTCGCAGAGAGGATACTGTTTTTTTTCTTTCAGAGGAAAGTGTTGTAACGACACAAATCAATCGCCGACATATTGCGCTAAATTAAATTCAAATTTATTTACGTTGCACCAATGAGAAAAAAGCAAATTGCCGTTTTCAACCACGTCTAACCACGTTTAACCAATAGTATGCAAGTACATATATTGCATGCTATTTAAGCACGGTAATCATTACCACATGCAGAGTCAGTTGTGGCATTTGCCTTCTACCCTGCTTCATCGTGTGCGTTCTGTCGGCTGTCACGTATGTGCGCTCTGTCGAAGCTGTCAATACCTTACTCATCTTGTTGCGTGATACCGGAGAGACGAACTAATTGAGTGCAGGGACCTTGCAGGACACCATCCACAACGCGATCACAGCTCAACCACGGGAGCAACAAATCAACCAGAGTCCACCCAAGGCTCTAGGACATCTTCAACGCTGAAGACTATGTAGAGGATGTTGAATCCTCCGCCTTTTATAAAATGACCTTGAATGATAAATTTTGACATAACAGCTGATTGCTTAACTTTGTTTAAAAAGATTTTTCTTTTAACAGGCAATTCTTTGTTTAAAGACTTAGTTTTTATAAATTGTGCGCTATTTTCAGTTTTGATATCGTGCTTCCGAGCTGGTTGTAGATTTTCGTTTGCATTTTTAACATTTCTTACTGTAATAATCGATTACAATTGCAATAGTATATATTACTATAACGCATTTTTCTGCGATATAATAAAACACTGAGGAGGAGTCTTGGAACAATTAATTTAACATTTGTGTATGGGTCACGTACACGTCGTGAGTTATTACTTGAAGATATAGCTTTCCAACTTTCACCTTCCAAACGGATAAAATAATTGTCAATTTGAGTATCATAATTCTTGATGTGAAGATATGCCGATATTAATTAGAAGATGTTCATTTAGGGCGGGACCTAATGGAGTCTAAATCTTATTGACACAGATAACCATGTAGACAAACAGACTCTACAGATGTTGGGACTTCAATGAACTGGCATCTAGAGGCTTACGAAGACCAATAGGTTTGGGGCCTCAACAACTACAGAGAACATACGGCCTCTTTCAGGGCCCCCATATCAGTAACTAATCTCTATTCAGAGCACCTTAACCGAGTTTGTAACGTCGTATATTGCTTGAAATGTACGTTCTCCAAACATTAACAATAGTTTATAGAAATTGATGCATATTTAATTGTTGGAGACTTTGCGTTATATTCTATTTTCCGAGTTTTCTTTTATTTTTAGTATTACGGCGTTTTTTATTCGCGATGCTTTTTAACAGTTTACAGTAATTCGCTTTTATTTATTTAAATATTTGCCATTTTTTAAAATTTTCTTGACTACTTTAAAATTTACAAAATCTGTTTCACTTAAATTTCTGATTGGTACTGAATAATTGTTCTTCCGGGATTAGTTTTCCTAATTGTCTAACAATGGCTGCAATGGAAGTTGACGAAGTACAAACTGCTCCAACTAACCAGAAAAAAAGATTTGAAATTAAAAAGTGGAATGCTGTAGCACTTTGGGCGTGGGACATTGTTGTAGATAATTGCGCAATATGTCGAAATCACATAATGGATTTATGTAACTACAACAAAAATTATGTTTTAAGGTATTGAATGCCAAGCTAATCATGCCTCTGCAACGACCGAGGAATGTACTGTGGCTTGGGGTATTTGCAATGTAATTTTAATTCTTTTATCTACTTTAGCATGCATTCCACTTTCATTGTATTTCTAGGTGGCTGAAAACCAGACAAGTTTGTCCTTTGGACAACAGGGAATGGGAATTCCAAAAGTATGTTCGATTGATTTTAACTCTTAGATACGGCCATTGATTTGCTATCCTGTTGCGCAATTTTATTTAATAAAAAAGTTTAATAATGTGTGGCTTTTTTTCTGGAATAAGATTTACATGTTAATTGTGTAATTCTGAAATTTTTAGGTATGGGAAATTTCTGTTCAGATATTTGTCCCCGAAATAGGCAGCCGGATGAGGCAAGTTTTTAAAAATAACTATTGACTCTTTCTGCTGCTTGGTCTACGGAAAATAAATTTCATGTTAAGAAACAAAGTGTCAATTACTAGGTTTATTTTTGCATGAAAAAAATTTGGTACGACTGCCCAGATTTGACTAATTTCTTTTTGATTTGTGCGCTTTTGGTTACCGCACTCGTCTCTGGAATGTTTGCATCATTAATACTATACTTGTAATATTAAATTTCTTATGCATGTAAAAGATTATTTTCCATTTTGCTCAACAAGTAAAAATGTGTGTTTGAAGCGCCTAGCTTTTGCTAAAATAATGCAGAGAGCTAACCAACTCTGGGGGAGATACATGAAAATGAGGCGTAAAAGCCGTCATCTGCTGATATCGATTTATTAGGTGTAAATCTACAAAGAAATGATCTAGAGCAAAGCCGAATGAAGAAGCAGCAAAAATAACTATGATCCCAGTCTGTGTATTATGGCGAGATTTTATCTTCGATATAGATAGCGTTGCGAATCACTATCCTCATCTTCTGCCATAGTGCCAATGCATGTTTGAAAAAATTTCAGCGCTGTCATACGAGTAACCGATTGGACCTTTGTAATAATTTTTAATTAGGCATGATTGCTATGTCCTAGAAATTGCAATCGGACTGGTTGTAGTATTGCTGTTACTACATGCTTCAGATAGTCATCTGGATGTTACAGCATTCAAATGGCCTGTCGGCTTTTCATATCTTCAAATCACTTTTCCCAACGTATCTGACAATAAGCTCATAATAATAATTTGGTTCAAATTTTGGCATACTTTCAACATTTCGTACAAAAGCAAAATATTTTAGTTGGCAAATATTGATAAAATCTCTAATATGTTCATATTGAAATAAATGAAGCTGCAAAGCGTGCTACCCACACGCTCTTCAATAGCACAGTTATATTACACTAGTCTCCTGACGATTTATAGAGAGTAAATTTAATTTAATTAAATTCTACTAGTAGATAGAACATTATTAGAAGTGATTACTTAAATTGATAAATGATATTGTACATAAATATGCTTCAAAATTGGAGATGGCAATTAATCCTAGTTGGAAACGAATCTACAGCCCGAGTTTTATGTGGGAAAGCTGATTTCATTAATAAGATAAATGACGATAGTGCTTACTATAGCTTTTAAAGTAAGATGCTCCTGGCGGATAGCGCCCTTTAGCCTTAGATAGAAGGAAGTCTAAGAGAAAAATTCACTCATCGAACCTAACTAGGTGGAGTGCTGATTTTTGCGTACTTGTGTGTTTGTAGCTGAATATGTATTATAGCTCTCTTCCTGTGTAGCATATGGCGGTTCCTAATGGCTCATTTCTAAAGTCTCTAGAAATCATATCAAATCTCATTAAAATTGACTTATTTTTGAAGAATCGCCAAGTTTGTTCGTTTATCAACTTTTTAAGTACTTCGCTCGCTTTTGTTTCTATTTAAAAAAGAATTAATCTCCATGGATTCGAAGAACTAGGAGACAACTTAGTGTTGTTTCCAAAGTTATTGCGTTGCAACAATACCTATAAGCGTAGGAAATGCATGTGTACGAACAACTTCATTAAAAAAAACTAGGCTGATCAGGCTCTTTCTCTTGAAAGGAGAATTAATTAACGCACGACTTCCATACTGCATTTGTTGCCACGCAGTAAAAGCTGATCGCGTTGTCTGCTTAAAGTCACAGGCTTGACAATTGCATGCAACATGCTACGCAAGAAAATTTGACTTCAGATAAAATGATGTAGTTTAGTTGCAATACAACATTGTTTACCAGCTGGGTGGAAGAACTTTTGTTATTACTGTTTTTAATTTAGGTGATACAAGTAAAAAAAAGCAAACTATCGTGATGTAAAAACTCTACGTGCTGCATCAAAAGTAATAACAGCTATTTTCCTCAGATAAATTCTTGAAAATGGCGATTGACATGCAAGGCCAGCTCTAACAGGGTTTTGATCGTAAATGTGTTGCATAGACCTAATTCTTGCACTCTTTCGTCAATAACAGGCTCAGCATAGTTGTTAATGACCACTTACCCGCGTTCGAATCGGTAGCATTTGTAACGAGCTGTTCTTTGAGATGATATGGCGAACGTAACTGTTTAGGTAAAGCGTGCTTCGCTGACTAGTCGGCTTCTTTCCGCATTAGTAGCGATCTTTATAAACTTGTTTTGATTGTCACCAGTGTCAGAGGTATGTTTTATTGCTGCTACTTTATTCAACTGTCGTCTTTGCAGTATTTATCGATACTTTCTCTAATCTCCTATGGCTAGAATTGGTAGCAGTGCCCTACTTGCTGACTTCGAATACGCTAACGCAGTTATGTCAATTCAAACAAAAGACTGGCTCCATTAAATGTGCCAAAAATTCGCTTTGGTATCATTTAAAGCTACGGGTCTATAAAATCGTAATTGTGGCCAAATAACGAGATGTCCAAGGTTATGTTACCTGTCGTTAACGAATTCGGTGAAACTTGATCGATCCTCCTTTGTTAAGATTTTAGACTATTTAATCTGGCCACAGCTGCCATTGGTGAATTATGCAAATCACTCTGGAACAACGAGATTATATTTATAAATACTAAATGAAGAGTGTTCGAAGCAATACTATTGTTAGATATTTTCTACGCTATTGAAACATGGGATATATATAAGTAGCCACTACCCGGACATTTTTTCGATTTAGTCTTATCCAAAGAATGTAAAGATTCATTCATCAGTATCAAAATAATGCTGTTTCGGTAGCCAGGCGAGCATAATGTGCCAATGGCGTAGCTAACGCAACTGGCGCTTAGTATCTAAATTTAATCATGGTAGTGCGTCAGAAAAAAACCCAATAGAATCGGTTGACCCATGAATTTTTCTACTGATATATGCTTCCCAACTAACGGATGCATCAATTAACAACGCTATACTGGCGCTAGTAACTATAATTGGCCATCTACCAAATATACGTTGCATGAATAATTTAGAAGTTTTTCGTTGGGAAATAAACGGACGGTTTTAAAGTGATTTGATTAATCATCTCAGAAGCCGGCACTTCCGGTGTCACCAGAGATCATAGAGAGACGTATTTAATAATTTGCAGTAGGACTTCTTGTTCATTATGACCTCGGGTCCGATTAAAAATTGACTAACGATTGTTTTCGGCGCATTAATCTTCAAACCATATCAGATGGCAACTATGAATGGTTCTCTGGAGACCGTCTCCCTTTCCTGCCATTAGAACAACGCCGTCAGTGTATTCGAGGTCAGCAAAGAATTTTTCGTTGATCTCTGCGGAAATTGCATCGACAATAGAAATGAAAAATATGGGTGAAATTAAATACTCTGCGAACGCCAGAGACAATCGCAAAACATTTGAGCGATTCGTTATAACAGACTTCGAGTAATTTAACCGCATTGGTCGAAATGCCGTCACTAAGTGCAGATCGCCAGAAAATTTTGCGAAACCGGATCGAAAGCAGATGAATAGAAAATTTTTATCGGTGCGACATGATGCATGTATGTGTCTACAAATCTTATTACCAATTGAAATGCAGTCTGAGATGAATCAATTAAATTATCTCGCTCTTGGAGAATTCTTCTGGCGATAAAAACAGAAAACATTTCATGCAGCACAGAGCAACCGGATACTACAATATTTTATGCAAGTGCTAGTGTCACATTTTTGTGAGGGAGCATAATATCAGCACTCCACCCATTTGTAATGGATTTCCCCCTACAACATGCGGTCATATGCTCCATCAGTTACTTATGTAAAGATTTCGAGAAGTTAAGAAAGTATTTCATCGAATTTGTCGATTGTGTGTTTTCGCCTTGAAATGGAGGGGTCGCTTCATCGCTAGCTATGTCATTTCAAATTTTTGGTTGGTTGAGATGTTACATTTCAGATAGTGTAGGTAATTTCGCTCTTTTGGAAACAACAAAACTAGCAGTTTCTAAAGAGATGAATGTGGTCTTTACAATTATTTGTAATATTTATTTCGTCGCTAGATTCCGATTCTAAATCAACTATTTCACTTACTGCGATAATAATAATACTATTCATATCGTCCAACTTTAGTATGTAACTTTGAGTAGTACAAATTTTAAATTTGGATTTATTTTATATATTGATTGGTATTTTATTAAAAATTAATATCAAAATATCGTGTTCGAACTATTTTAAAGCTGTATTAATATTTTTATAAATAGACGTATCTGTTTTCTTATAGATAAGCTTTTATGTCAATGGCATTTAGTAATAAAACGTCTTTAACATATTTAAACGAATTAAATTATACTTTAGGCTTCTATATCCGATGAAAGGCAACTTATTAATGCGTCACCGATGCCTGAAAGAGAAGTTGAAGATGTTATGCTAGAGTAAGCGTAAGCATCTTCTTATTATTTTATTCTTCACTCTTTTTTTAACTAAGTGCCAGTATGGTGTGTGTTAGTGAAGTTCGTTTGTTGGCTTGTTTAAATTTATTTTGCTACATATCTGGTTAATTAGTTTAAACAATAATTTTAATTTAAAGCTTCACTATCAAATTGCTCAGTTAACTGTTATGCAGGCTTTTATTTGCTTTAATTCGTTCATACTTTTGCTTTTCCGTTATGTCAAATAGAGAATATAATGTCGTAAAGAAAATGGAATCCTGCTCCTTAATTCAGTTATTACGCAATTATACACTATGTGTGTACCTTCCGTAGTTTTAATAAGGCCCCCCGCTATTATGTCGTTATAAACTTAATCCAGACAGCCGGTTATAATGATCATCCATTTTCGCGTGTCCAGTAAGTATTTCGCGATATGAAGCTCTTTATATAAAACGACAAGCACCTCGTATCACAAAACCTAACAGCAATTTACTAGCATCCACGAAAGCCCAATTACTCACTAGACAAATCTCAACAAACATTCGGTCAGATTGGCAACAAACTGAAGAAAAAACAACTGCACAAACAGCATCATTACCAGCGTTAGCAGCGACAGAAATTCCACAAAAATTATTGGCATTCAACACTGCAATCCGAACACCCTGCGCGGTTACTTAGGCAACGGAACGATACCAAATAAAAAAAAACGACATTCGCGAAAAATATCCTACATGTAATAGCCAACAAAGCGAACAGTTGGCTAAAACTCAACCCATCTATACAAGAAAAAACATATCTCAGACATCACTCTGCAACACAATGAGAAGGTCCCACACACTCACGCACACATTGACACATACACTCATACACCTAAAAATCAGCCAAAACGAGAAATAGAAGTAAAGCAGAAAATCAGACTAGTTGCCACCCATCTAATCACATAAAAACGGCAGGATGTATTTAAATGGAAGATTTTAAAGTGTAGATTAGTATTCTCGAAATAATCGAACTATCTTGATGTTAATGATAACTTTTCCCCTCCTCAACCCCTCCCCCTGCTATTAAATACTTTGCTAGTCACAATTCCACTCACCTCCACATATCCTACCCTTGATTTGCTATTTCAATGATTGGGCCAGTTGGCCTTTGATGCCAAATAAATGTATTATTATTATTATTATTAAATAAACGGACATTATCCACTTAATTAAGTTTTATTAGGTACGCAATACCTAATGAATAATTGAATATATATTATTTTATCGCAATGAAGAATGTAGTTATATACCCTGTTTTGAAGTATAAATTTTTTATAGATCAAGTAAACACACCAGAGCACCAGATTCCAAAGCAGATGTTCCCAGGCTCAAGCCCTGTCCGCGGCAAATTCTGGCCAGTACATGATGAGTTCCCAATAATGACTGAACCGGTCTACTGGATGGATTGTCGTTTCTACACTATACAATTCTTAGTTTATACTGACATATGTAAGTAATTAATGTGTTAGGTACTTATATCAAGATCGCAACTTTGATTATAGTAAATGTTATCATCACCCGCGCGAACAATGTTCGTTTAATTATATAAAACATCGTATTTGATTTGGTTATAAACTGCTGAATTGTTTATGCGCGTGTGTACGCTTCTGCGTTCCTAGGCATAAACGTTTCATATTTATTGTTGTATAATGTATGTGCTTTATCTAACTTTTTAATCTTGCTCTCCACAAAATAGGCAATATAAAGTATCAGATATTATAGGCGAAGAGAAAATGGTACTTTTTAAAGTGTGTATATCTTCTTTACAATAAAAGTATGATTCAATACACTATTTATTTCTCAATTCACGTTACATATGCATAAAAATGGCTGAAAAAAGATTTATAGATGAACACATAACATAAACTTTATGCTGGATTTGAAAGTGATATAATGGATTTCAAAAGATGTGTTATACTGATCGCATTGTGTGCCGTGCCACCTTATGACTTTATCCAAAAATTCAAAATTTGTGAGACATAATTCTGACGTTTAACATCGGCCGCGCCTTTCCATTCAATAAACATTTCGCATAGAAAACAGAGATGTAAAGCAATTTTACATTGACAAAATATTTCCTGCAAAAGATTGAATACAGCAATACATTAACTTTTGCATTTCTAATTTTTCAGTTTAAACAGTTCTCCACTGCAACAAGCGGAGAACATGATTCAGGTCGATGAAATGGATATGGAGGCGAAAATTAACGAGGTTCTCAATGATGTCTACAGGTAATATACGATTATTGAAAACTCAAAATGAATCTTAGAAAACAGCTTTTGAACCTTTATACAACACACTACTTACAGTGGTAATCTTTTTTTACATTTACGCAAATTTTAAGATTGGCTTATTGCTTTTGTTATTTTTCTTTAAAGCCACTTTGATATTTCTTCGTTTTTTCCATTTTTAGCCATGTTGTTCAAACGGGATATACCGATACGTGCGTTCGAAATAACCAGGATATTGCTAGAAAAGAATATTACTCGTAAGCTAACTAGCATCGTGTTATATTGCTTGTAGTGTGTAAAATAATGTCATGTGTTTTTATAGATGTATTGTTCGTCACTTGTGACTATCTCTTAATCGCATTTTTTTATAAAGTGTCTATGGAAAACATTCAGTTCATACTTAAAGGATGTATGAATTAGTTTTAGTGCCTCTTTGTTCTTTCTTAGTAAATTTTGTTTTTCTGGTGTTTTATTCTATTTATAGTTCGAATATTTCGCAGAGGTCCATGGCTTTCCCCTCAGATATACCAAATGCTATTGGAAATCCTGAAAGAATACTGGCTGCAGTTCCACTATCTGTCAGGCAATTCGATTATGTAAGCTACTTCTAAAGTTTTAAATCATGTTATTGGTAATTTATAAGCATTTTAAGTGTCTTGCATGTTACGCTTAAATTAATTGTTACTCTATGAATAACGGTGACTGTTCTCAAAACGATAATTCGATCAAACGGTTCTCTATATTCTTGACTCTTAACTTGATCGTATTTAAATTTTATTCAATAATTGTAAAACTTATATTCTATCCTTATTTGAAATAAACATTTACGAAAGTACTTCGGTCAACTCATAAAATGTATAGGCACCTGCAACTCTACCTCAACAGATGCCAAATAGTCAACCAATTAATATAACTAGAAAACGTTATAAGTATGGATGCTTCTCAATAAATAATTTTTATAATAAAAAATGATAATTATTTATTTGAAATATAAAGGTAATATTAAAATGTTATAAAATGCAGCTAGACGAAACTATAATCATCATATCTAGTAAATGTAATACAATCGAAAATGCATATGTGATTTATAAACTAATAAAGTAATTATTGAGAGAAATATTAAACACGGGTATAGAATCAATTAAACGACTTTTGAAAAATTATTATTTTTTGGGTTATGAAACCATATTTATTTTTGTAAAATAGACTAACATGCGTTTTGCTTAACCTCTAGAATGAAACTTTTTCTGTGAAGGCTGTTAAAGCACTACGTAAAAAATGATGGATGTGTGATAGTTATTTTATATTCCCGAGAATAAAAAGTCATCCATTTTGTTAGCAATGTCCTCTTAATATGTAACCAATTTGCGGTTGTGGAAACATTTGATCAGTTTGTACTCTTAAGAGATGCTGATGCCGGACTCCACATACAACTACACCTACGCATTAATAATGAGGCTTTTGTGAGGAAAAATAGATGGCTAGCTTTCAAACCGACGGATTGGGCTAACATTTGTAACCTAAGAAACTTGAGGTCCGGCGACCCGGAAAACCTAGACAATCGTACCGGCGGCATCTGATTGTGCCTTTTTGGAACTAACATGGTACAATATCGGTAGCTACGGCGTAGGGTGTCGATGTTAACGGGGTACAATGTCTTTACTATACGCGTACAATGTTTTATTTACTAGAGGCTAATTATCATATTCAAATTGATTCGGCTGATGACTACCTTTAGATGACTTGTTCACATAAACTAGCATTAAAAAAGCAAAGATTAATGCGATTGATGATTCGACTATTTCTATTAATGGAATGTAATGCTCGCTATCATGCGTACAATGATCTCCTTCCTAGTGATTTAGTCACCATATCTTTTTCACGTGCAACCTATTGAGCGGGCGTCCGATCTACATTTGCCTGTATACGTGTTTTTATTTATAAACAAGACTCGAAAATAAAAATGCTCTATAAATGCATTCCATTAAAAGAAGTAGCCTATCATGCATGTTGATTTAACGTAGTTTAGTTCATGTGTATCGTATTTTGAGTAGTTGGTCAATGCCTGGAGAAGGCGTAAGTGATATTAGAAGTACTTCAAAAATAATATCATTACAGTTTTTTGTTTAAATTGTTATTTTTTTAGTTTAATTCAATTGCATCTACTAATACATATCATGTCAACACAATGAACATCGGGCCATCGGAAAAGTTATTGGCGCAGTTAATCAGTTAGTCAAAACGACTGGATAAAGCGTATATTTCTTCTTGAAAGAAAGGAAGCAGTTGGTCGCGACATCAGGATATTATTTCCACACAGCGCGCAATGTATTTCATGCTGTTAAAAGTACTTTTACAAATTTACCGATAGGTACATGCCAATGCTTTGGTCTTAATATAAAATTGGTCAAATTGGAGTGTCGACTGTGCTTCCTTATTCTTACTGATATATTTATATGAGCACAAAGTTGATTTCCAGAAAATTTTATGAATTTGTACATACTATTTACAAAAAAATTTCTTGAGGATGCTTTTCATTTGGCATATATGCTGAGAACGAAACCGTGCAATTTGACGTCCTAATTACATTATTTAAGCATAGCATTTTTCGTAGATCTGTTTGGTTGCATACTTTGAACCAAGTGTCATTTAAATGTTTGAATCTTTGTCGATAAGATTGGAATATTTGGATGATGCCTTCGATGTTGCTTAGCATTTCTTTACTTCCTAGGTTTTTATCTTGATTTGCCTGAAGAGTAAAGCTAATTTCGCGTGTGGGGTGTACCCCATACTTAATTATGGAACCATAGTCATTCCGTCTTTAATAATATTGTTATTTGTTTTTATCAAACTCCTGTGTCTATAATATCAGTTTTGTTTCTAATACCAACCATGCGCAAAAAGAACGTGAATTTTAATTTAACGATGATCACTTTGTACAATTCTGTACAGAAAGTCTTATCCGTGTCACTTAAAACGTCAACAAAAATTTTTGCGGTTTAAGTGAAAGAAAATTTCCAAATAGATTAAAAAAACAGTAAGCATCGCAAGAGTAAAGAAAAATTAGATCATAAAGTTTGCTTAGATAAGACTTATTGAGACATGCGCCAAGCCTTTAACTGTTCTCGTAGATAGCGCATATTGAATTTCGATGACAGTTGTGAGAGCCATACTAACGTCATACCAAGCATCATTATTAATAAGAAATAAAAATGGCTCTATACTTACTGTTGGGAACATCTTTGGTATGTTCAAAATACGCTCTGTAGATCACGCTTTAATTATAAGAAAAACAAAGCGAATCGCAGACTCGTTCTAGTGAATCCTCACATTCTTTGCACTTTGCATGAATCCATTTTTTCACTGTCCTCTGTATATCTTGAAGATTTTTTGAACTTTTATTATAATTGTCATTATAGTTATCTAAAGTCAAGATTATTTTATAAACTTTCACTTAAAGCATAATGTGCTTGAGGGATTTTTCCTTTTGTACATGATTTCAAAGCTATTTTCATTAATGCGTTCATATTTTCATTTAAAATAAATTTTACTTTAACTTTACATATTTTCTTTTAAGCATTGACAACAAATTCATTATTACTAACAACTTGTCTGAAAAATTATCAAATATTTTACTAAACAATATCTTATTTGGCAAGTAGTGATATCAAATATTCTAATTAATTTTTTGCGTTTGAGATAAACCATCCTTCTAAATCAGTCACACAACGTAGCAAAATTTGTTAATCGCATGTTTCGACCTTCCGTGGTCATAATGAGAGCACGAAGATATGGTTGTCGAGGGTTTATGCGAAATTTAAATTTAATGTGTTGAGCGTTCAGCAATGCGTCTCTCACTAATAGTAGATTAAAATAAAAATTGCTTGACTATAATCATGATAATAGCATCAATTGGATGATGAGGATAGCGATTGTAAAAATCAAATTTTCTTGTTTGGGATGAAGGAAACGCTCTTTAATTTAACTTCAGTTTATTCTATATTCAAGCCAGTCATTTCATGCATAGAAAAATGATTTCATATTTCTCCCAATGAGAGTCCATGTTCGGAAAGTTAATTGATTAATGTAATTTCCTGCGAGTAAATGGCCTGTGCTTAATTTAAGTCCAAACGCAGTAAGCTTACTCGACAATATTAAAACGTAATATAATGCACCAAAAAACCTTTTTTGGATCAACAAGGGCCAGGTAAGTAATCTATTAGCTGTGAAGCAAAATGCTTCATTTAATGCAATTTGTCTGTCGACCAAATCATTATCACTATTGCAGTCTTACCATTAAGTTTATTTAATGGCGTTTCGATAAGTGGAATTCTTTATCCTATTATATTTTTCATTTATTAGACAGACAATTTAAAATAGATTAACATCTCGACAGGTGCATGACGCTCTAAATTAAGATGCTATTACTTCTTATAGGTATGAATTTTGTTTTTTTTTAAATTACAGAGAAAGTTTGTGTTGCCAAAGTCAATTAAGATATATATATATATATATATATATATATATATATATATATATATATAATATAAAACAACAGGCACCTGACCTTAATATTCAAAAGTTTCATCAACATGATATTCTAATCGACTGGCCAAGAATAACAAAAATTCAACAACAATCTACTAGTATCCAGTCAAGAACAAACAGGCCCTCGACTAGAATCAACAAACTGAAGTGGAAATAACAGAGGCGCATACGGTGACAGAAGTTTCCAAACAATGTGAGCGTTTAACACTGCAATCCACACTGGCGCTGTTACCATGTGGAAATGATACATTTGCACAACAAGGTGAAACGATCAAATACACTGGGAAAAATAACACTTGTATATGTAACAGTGAGCAATGCGCACAAATGGTTAATTCTCAAGCCATCAAAACAATAATGACCAGATCTCAGACATCACTTTGCAATACTGCGAGAATGACCTTTACATGCAAACACGCATACACACAAACACAAACGCATACACACTCACCAACTAGCTAAAACAAGAAACAGCAGTAAAAACGAGTCAGATTTGTTACTACTAGCATAATCAATGAAAACCCAAAATGTATAAATATGTATGATTGTATAAGAGATGATTAGTATTCACGAAATAAATGGCCTTTATCCACTTTGTTATTTATGTGTTCTGTATTCCTGATTATAAATATACTGTGTTAAATTAAAAAGGCATGGATAATATATAATATATATATATATATATATATATATATATATAGACACATGCACATATATACTTACAAGTCAGCCTGGTCAAGAAATATAAGTAAAACGGAAAATTAGGTTAGTTTTCACTCCCATAATCTACATGAGAATTTGTAGACTATGAATGATTTGAAGAGAATTGGCAATTGATCTTTGAAATCAAACCTCATGATACTCTGTGAAGAAATTTTCCAGCTGTTTGACAATCACACGACTAGCCGTAATATAATTGTTTAGTTCGCTATGGGTAAAAGACAGACCGCAGAAATTGATTAAAAAAGGTTTGACACCGTCAGGAAAATCAGCCGTATTAGACTATATATTGGAAACGGGGCACTCAGCCAATTTCTTAATTCTTCTAAAATTGAAATCTAAAAAATTATATATATATATATATATATATATATATATATATATATATGCACAGAGCCTAAACATTCAAATGGTTAATCAACATAATAATTTAATCGACTGGTTACGAATCACAAACCCAAACAACAATTTACTACCATTCGATCGAATTGGCAACCAACTGAAGAAGACTAAACAGCTGCACCTACAGTATCACAACTATTGTTAATAAAGACAAATTTCAAACAAACTATGAGCATTCCACAATACAATCCGCACATACTGCGCTGTTACCAAGGGGATAGATAAAAATTGAGGAACAAGGCAAAACGAAAGACGATACTCGTGGAAAAAATATTCGTATACGTATCATCAAGAAATGCAAACAGTTGGTTAACTCTCAACCCATCAATACCAGAATGTCCAGATCACGGACACCAGATACGCTTCTACGCTCTCAATAAGACAAAACGAAAAATAAAGGTAAAATCGTGTCACACTAGTTGTCATTGTAATTATCAAATGAAAACCCAGGATGAATATAGATTAAATATTGGAAAGTGACGTTTAGTACTCCTGAAATAAATGGCCAGAATCCACTTTGTTAATGTGTTTTTCTTCCTAAAAAGAAATATATTGTGTGATATTCGAAACGTATTCATAAAACGTATATATATTGCTATATTTGACAGTCAAAGCCGTAATAGCACTGACCAATAATATAGTACATTTTAGGTCTGAATCAACTGGTTAGGGCACCGAGAAAATTGTTAATGGCTGGCGGAAACTGACGGTCGGACGTTGCATTGAACACTTCATTGATTTCTTAGATGTAGCTGCTGCCGAAGTACATGAATTTGTCGCTCTAACACAAGAGGCGACAAGAGATAAATGGCGGAGATGCGGAAGACTGGCAAATACATGTGAAGAAAGTACAGTAGACTATATTATCCTTGGAAAGAATAATTATAAAAAAAAAGCAAAAGTACTGACGGATTTGATAATTATGTAGTGATGCGCGTAATTGATTTCCTGGATTGATAGATTATCAAATAATATGCATATATTTTATTTGTTACAGGTGAATAATTCGTGACGTAGCAAACCGCCAAAGGTAGTAAAGGAGTTAGAATCTCATGAATCACTTTTTTTCATTATCAACTTTAAGAGAATAGAAACACACATTTTTAGCTTCTTCCTTAATTAATTCATGAATAAATATACTACCCAGATGGCTTAGAAGGCCAATTCAGTGAGAAGCTATTTGTTTATATTTTCCTTTATTAACTTTCCACTATATTTATATGTTTATACTAATTAATTTGTATGACCTAGGTTATCATAATAGTACTTAGCGCAGTTAGTTTTTACTTTCCTATTGAAATCTCCTGGCTAGTATGTGTATAGTTGTAAATTTGTATGTATTTATAAACATATTAATGAATTGTGACACTCAACCGGAGTAGCAGACAATTATGCGTTTGTTTAACAATAATTGATTGCGCGGGTAGTGGTAACAATTCTTTAAATCAAGTTTGCGAGCTTGAAGTAAACAACAATCCCATTGTATTTAACCAGTCGTCGAGAAACATAAAAAACTACCGCCAACCGCAACGACGACTGGTTAAATACAATGCGTTTGTTTTATTGAGTACGCTTGTCTTTAAGTTGTAGCAGTAGCCACGGTTGAGGCCGAGAACGCTCCAATTGTTCTATCTAAGGCTGAAGTGAATACAACAGAAAGTCCTCGCAGAAGTGCAATAATTAAGATGAAGCAGTCAGCAGAATAATGGAAGCAGCGTTCGAGCCGCAGAATTAAATGTAAAATAATAAATATTTGTATTTTACTAAATGGATGCGCATTCTGATGGATTGTAAATAGTAGTAGGAGTATTGACTTCATAAATGAACTGATTGTGGAGTTTGGGTTAATTCAGTTTCGGCTACATGACACACTTATAATAAATTCCAAGGGAATCCACATAAACAACCAAAACAATATCAGTGAAGTCAACATGGGTGATGTGACGTTTTTTGTGATTGGCATTCGAAGGTCCAACAATAAAGACTCATTCTTTTAATGCAATGTATTCTGACTTACCAATGGCGTTTGTGATATAAAAAAATCCGACAGCAACTCGAGTAATTAAGGGAGAAGGTAGCAGAACTTCGCTCATTTACAAGTCGCCCAGCCAATAAGAACTTTAAATTTAGAAACATGAGATCAACATTCCTATGCTAACAAACGGGGATAATAGAAGCTTCAGTATAAAACCATGTAAGAATAGAAATTAATTTATCTAACCAAACTGATTGACGTAATTTTAAAATAGCAAAGATGAAAAGTTAAATGAAGTGGGATGATAAGACTAAGTGAAACATTTAATCATTAAGCGCACGACGCAGATGAAAACCATGTGTCTGATTATTGTCTGCAAATCTTTCATCGTAGAACCTTGCAAAGTCTATAATAACTGTATGAGAAATCGTGAAAAGGTCCCATTTGTCCAAGAAAACGTAATGAACTTATACACATAATGAAATAGGACTCCATTGTTATAAAATTACATTTGAAATATATTTGCATCAATGTTTAACTAGATTCACAATTGGTTTTCTTACATCAAAAAGGTGCTTTTCTTTAAAATATAGTGGGTAACCGTTAACGACAATAATATTACGCGCAGCAGCCAACTGTGGCGAAAAGAACTATGCGAATTAATGTTTAATTGTGCTTCTTATATTCAATCATTGTGGATTAATGCTTTAGTGCTGCTTTCTATTGAAAAGTATTGAAGTACTGTGATTAATTTTCCTAGTAAATTAGTTGATAAGGTGGGGAGAAATCGTTACTGTATAATGTGTGACACTTTCATGTATACCTTAAAATAAAGATTTCAAATATCGAAGAATTAATATCCCATATCTTTCTCCCAAACAATCTCTCCTCATGCTTTTCCGAAGTCCATTCTCAGGAGATCTTCCCTAATCTTGATTATTGTCTGTTATCCTTCCTCATCCCTCTTTTATCCTCTATCCCTAAGGAAAACACCCAACCATTCAGGCGATTCACTAACTGGGAGAAGTTTCGCCGACTCTCAAGCAATCTCTCCTCATGCTTTTCCGAAGTCCATAACATCCTATCCTCCCACTTTAATTCCGCCATCTCTATTCAACACATACACGCGACGAATAAGTTGAACACTCCTTTTAAGGCACGCGGCAACCTCGCACGCAACTCTCGACTACGCACATCGCCACTTGCTCGCGCCCTCGCACTGAGACGTATCGATGGGCACATTAAAAAGGCTATCAACAAACAAGCGCTCCACATCGAAAGACGCATTCGCTCAGCTCCTAACCCCCGGACAAAGTTCGCTATCATCAAACACCAATTATTTGACTTTCCTCCACGACTCCTTTTCCAATCCCACTCCGCCTGCTGAGATGTTAGACAATGGTGACTTCGAGAACCTACGCTGGTTCAACGTCTCACCGGCTTCCGTCACCCAAGTAATTAAGGATATTAAATCTAAACACCAATTTGATCAGTATAGTAGCTCGGTCAGCATGATTGCACTTCTTGGCTAGAATGTCTTCTCTCTGATTGATGATGTTATTAACCATTGTCTCGAAACTACCTATCTTCCCCCGGACTGGCTTAACTCGACGATCTCTCCTATCCCAAAAATGGCACTTCGTCGATCGCCTCATTTAAAGATCTCCGCCCCAGTACTATTCACCAAAATCTTCGACAGGGTCTTATACAACCTCATATACCCCTTCATTAAATCTCAGAAAAACTTCTATCTCCTCGATGAACAACATGGTTTATTGAATGGCCGATCCTCTTCCACCAACTTAGTGTTCTCAATCATTGCTACTCCTCCTTCTCTAAAGGTCATGAGTGCACTCTCCTCCTCCAGGATATATCCAAGGCTTTTGACTCGCTGTCATTTTCAGCAATTGAACCCGCCTTACTGAGAAGCAGTATTTGCGGAAACGTCCTCAATCTTATCAGTTACTATCTCCGGAATCGATGCGCGACTGTAAAATTCGGCAATAGTCACTCGAGGCCAGCCCTTATCCGATCCGGTGTTCCCCAAGGCTCCGTTCTTGGTCCTATTCTCTTCATCCTTACGCTCGAGCAAATACAGGTTGAAGACAAACTTTTCAAGCTGTTCAAGTATGCGGATGATATGGACATCGTATTCAGTACCCCCACAGCATTCAACCCCTCCTACCCCTTATATCGCAACTCTTATCCTTGCTCCACTCGCAGCTCAGCAGAATCAGTCGCAAACTATATCCCGCCTTTTTCAAAATCCCTAGACTTCTCCCACACCTTACTCACACTACTTCCAAACTCTTCAAATGGGCCCGTCTGATCTGTTTCAAGACTAACAACCCCATTCTCCAACTCACGCTATTCAAGGTCTACGTTCTGCCCTTCATTTCATACGCTAGCGAATTCTACTGTCCTCTCACTCTCGCCTCCTCGTATACCATCGAACAGATATCCTCCAGATTTCTAAAGCGAGTCTTCACCCAATGCCAAAATTTTCGGGAATGCCTACTCCTGGCCAATTCACTACTGCTTTGGTTTACCCGTTACTTTCGAGTCATTTCTTTTATCCATAAGATCACAACTTGCTTACCACTGTCCAACTTTGCTCACCCAAGTCACCACTGCGCCACACGTTCTAGCAACTATTCTATCCAAATTAACCATACACCCACCATATTTAAAAAAATCTCTTCTCCAAAGCCACTAGTGTCTTCAACGCTCTTCCCACGGACATAAAGCTCCTACCCCAGCACGAATTTAAAAAGGCGGCCCATAAGTACTTCTTCAACAAACTTCTTTGTGATACGACCGATAGGAAACGATAAATTCAATCTTCACGACAAAGGACTCCATCGGTCGACGTTTGCTTCCGGTCCGCCATCATTTTCGATCTCACACTTGAACTCATCTGTCCGGACCCAACCTACCCCGCTTTGATGCTCGGACACTTCATGGACTGAACTCCAATTGATCTTGTCTAGTCAAATGGAATTTCGTTTTCATTTTTTTCACCAGATTGAACTATCTTGATGTTGATGATAACTTTTCCCTTCATCAACTCCTCCCCCTGCTATTAAATACTTTGCTAGTCACAGTTTCCATTCACCTCTACATATCCTACCCTTGATTTGTTATTTCAATGGTCGGGCCCGTTGGCCTTTGATGCCAAATAATTGTTTTATTATTATTATTATTTATTATCTCACAATATCATTCACGTATTCCTGCTCGTTCCACAAAATAAAAGAGATTGTGGCAGTAATATATTTTGGAATGCAACTAGCTTAATCAATAATAACTAATGGATTTGTGGAGGAAGATAGATCTTCCGCCAAAATTAAAGTAACATTAACTGATAAATTTAAACCACCTTGGCTGATTGTAACGAATTTTATTTAAAAAGAATTTTTTCTTTTATTTTCCATAACATTCTTTGTTTAAATATTTGACTTTGAATTGTGCGCCATTTTCAGTTTTCGAGCGTCACGGTCCTCGACTGGTTGTATCTTCCTTTGGTCTACTGCAATTATCAAATTTTCTTCATTAAAAACTGATCAACTTATACAATATATATCTGCTTATACTGTCTTTTATTTTTATTGATGCACGCATAGAAGGGACGTTCTGGAACAGGTAATTTAATAATTCTGTTGTTCACGTATATCTCCTTCCAGATTATTTGTTTGGGTGTTTTGTACGAGACAGGTTTCATATCCCGATATGCCTAACATTAAGTGTCATTTTAATAATTAAACTTCACAGATATGGATGCTGATCCTAAATTTGAGGACACTAGCGAGTTTGTGCAAGATATTGCAGGTTTGAATTTAGCAGATACGAATGAAAATATAAGCTTTTAGATTCTACTGTAAATTATAGGACTACAAGCGATCTGTCATCTATGGGGTTCACAGACACGAATAGGTTAGGAGCCTCTACATAATTTGGCGATCATGCCATTCGAAGAATTTTATGTCTACCGCAGTATAAATCTGAGAAACATTCAAGTTGGGTCGGAGATGCCCAAATGATATTAAGTGCTTATAATATTGTAAATCCCATGGAGAAATTTGTTGCAGTATGGATGGCATTGCCTGAAAATTTCCGAGATGCCTTGGAAAATTTCAGAGACAGAACTGTGGAAGAAAAACCGTACAATGCATTTGAGTTACTAATGGCTGAAATTCGACAGAGATATCAGCCAGGAATATCGGCGCAAATGTGCGAATTATTACGCTTAGAAAAACTAGGGCGTCAATTACCGTCCGAATTTTACGAACGCCTTTGCACAAAAGCTTCCAGGTTGAATATATCCAGAAATGTAGTCAACTCCATTTTCAAAGCTGAGCTACCAATTAGGCTTAAAACCACATTGGAAGTATTTGACACTATGAGCATTGATTGGCCAACAAAACTCAGAGGGTTAGACGGGGTGTATAAACAGGAGGATCCACAAGTACATGCTGTAATAGCAGATTCTGTCACGATGCAGCCAGTCAGGGCAGATGCCGAAAACAACCTGACTATACAAGAAACCTTGCGTTTCTTATGTAGAGAAGTTGCTAGCTTACGTAGTGATATTGCACAACTTCAGAGTCAGGATAGGTACACTAGACGTCGAGGGAGTCACTCGCGTCAACGCTTCGAAGGGCCACGCGGATGGTGTAAGGTACATTGCGAGTACGGACGCAGTGCGAAGTGCCAAGGTGAAAATTGTATATACCCGCGATTAGGTGGACCCAAATGGAAAGGAAGCACAAAACCGGTAGAGAGAAATCCATCACCGGGAAAAGGACAAAACCCCTGCTAGTAGGAGCCGTAGGGGGGTTCCATTGCAAAGGCTCTCAGATATGCCTTTAAAAGGCATACTCAAAGCGAAAGATGCGACTAGAGCAAATAGCACCGATATAGAAGGCAAGAGAGTCCGATTCTCACTAAGCGGAGATCTCGAAAACATTGCCGGATTATCCAGCAACAAGTTCATTATTAAAGATGAATTATCTGGATTCGAATTTCCCATCGATACGGATGCTGAGGTAAGCATAGTTAGGTCAGACGTGGTGGAAGCAGATTGCCCCACATTTGATTATCAACTATGGGCCGCTAACGGTAGTCCGATTGGAGTAAAAGGGATGAAAGTAATGTCGGTAACATTAGGCCAGAAATCTTCCTTCCGATGGAATTTTCTAGTAGCCGATGTCAAGGACCATATCATTGGCATGGATTTCTTGACACATTTCAAGCTGACATTAGACCCCAAAGCTAGGACTATCGCAGAAGGCGTAGGGATATCAACACCTACTGAGTCTAACACGTCGGCAGTTAGAACAGTTCTTTTACCTCGTCCAACGGTCGCACATGACTTTGCCGATATAATCGAGAAGCACCTAGCAGTGTTTCAACCTTTCAGTGCCAAAAGGATAGGTTTGAAGACAGGAGTAGAACACCAAATAGAATTGGTGGCTCCGTTGCCTTGTTCACCAAAGGCTCAACCATTGGCACAACACAAGCAACAGGTTGCTTTGTCCGAATTTCACCAATTGCGCAAAGAGGGGATTTGTAGAAGGTCAAATTCCAATTTTGCTTCCCCAATAGTGGTAGTTCCCAAACCTGAACCAGGTCAATGGAGGGTTTGTGGGAATTATCGTCTATTAAACTCAGTGACGAAGGGTGATTCTTATCCTCTCCCTATATATAATGGGATATGAGGTTTATTCAACTTTAGATCTCCAGAAAGCGTACTATCAGGAACAATTGGAAAAAAGTTCGATACCACTCACCGCAGTCAGATTTCCAGGAGGGGGATCGCATGAATTTCTTCGAATGCCTTTTGGTTTGAAAAACGACAGTCAGACATTCCAGCGTTTGGCTGAAGAAATCCTTCAGAATTGTCCATTTGCGAGAATATATATTGATGACATAATAATTTTTAGTAGTTCACGAGACGAACATCGTACGCATTTGGAAACGGTTTTGACCAGGCTGGACCAATATGGATTAGTGGTCAAACCTAATAAGAGTAATATTGGTTGCTCTTCAGTTAAATACCTTGGTCATATACTTTCCAAAGACGGAATTAAACCTTTGAAAGATAAGATTCAATCTATAAAGGACGTAACGGAACCCCGAACCGTGCGCCAGCTGCGAAGGTTCTTGGGCATGATCAGCTATTTTCGTCGATTCATTCCAGGTCTGGCCGGAATTCTAGGATCGTTAACACGCCATCTCACTCGTGAAAAGAGCACGATCAAGAAGTCTTCGCCTATAAACTTGAGCCCAGAAGACCGAGAAAAATTCCAAAAGGCCAAGGAGATGCTAAGTGACATAACCACATTAGCACCTGTAGATCGGGAGAAACCTTTCGAGCTAATCACAGATGCCTCAGATGTTGCATTAGGGGCAGTGCTACAGCAAAGAGATCAGGGCGTAGTAAGACCGATTGGGTTTTATAGCCGTAAGCTTAGTGATCGAGAGAAACGTTATGATACGTTTGGTAAAGAGCTTCTAGCAGTGTATGCCGCCATGCTACACTTCGAGCATTATTTAGACGGACATAAGTTTAAGTTATTAACCGATTATAAGCCATTGATCAGTATACTTGATAAATCAGCTAGGCTTAATTACTCTTGTAGAGTGAATTCCCAAATAACACGGTTAGCAGAGTTCGATTTCACTGTGTCTCATATTGCTGGTAAGGAGAATGTGGTAGCCGATGCACTTTGCAGACCGAATGAAGCCGATGCCGAGCTGATATTTAAAGGTCCATTGAAGAGTTTAGATAATTCAATGCATGATTTAGTTAGTCAAATCAAGGAAGCGCAAGGATCGGATCCCTTCACGTTAGTTTTGTCCAAAAGGCCAGGGTATGTTCGTAAGCTCATAAGTGGCAAGTGGTTGTTATGCGAAACGCCTAGAAGTCAACCACGACCATATGTGCCTTTGGAGTTACGGGCCAAGATTATCCAAGTGTTACACGATATGGGACATCCATCCATTAAAGCCACCATTCGGTTGATTAACGACAGATACGTATGGCCGCACATGGCTAAAGACATACGGGTATGGGTACGAGTCTGTACCAAGTGTCAAACATGTAAGGTGTGGAGACATACCAGAACCGAGATAAATAATATTGGGATACCAATTGGACGGTTCAGACACGTTCATATAGACATTGTCGAGATGCCGGAGGTAAATGGAAACAAATATTTGCTGACTGTGGTAGATAGATTTAGTCGTCAATTTGAAGTGGCGATTTTAAGACATGACAGCGCAAGAAGTTTTGTTCGCGTTTCTACATAATTTGATATTGCGTTATGGTGTTCCGGATCGCGGTAGTCAATTTATGTCCGAGCTTTTCGAGAGATCCCTTAACATCATGGGAACCACTGTATTGCATACTAGCGCGTACAACCCACGAGCGAATGGGATGGTAGAAATGCTGCATCGTGAACTGAAAGCTGCATTAAGGTGTACTAGTGGAACAAGCTGGATACACGATCTTCCTATAGTACTACTCGCCATGCGCAACAGATATAGGGCACAATTAGGAACTTCCATAGCAGAATTGGTTTATGAAGAACCATTAAGGTTGCCTGGAGATCTTCTAATAGAAACTCCAAGTAGTCTTGATTGTGCTTCTAGTGATGTAGATTGGTTCGTAGGAGCACTTAGAGATAAGATGTGTCGTTTAGCTCCGACCAAGACTAGAAAAGCAAAAACCAAATGCTACATGTCCTCTGATCTAAAATCGGCTGCGCATGTGTATATAACTAATGAAAATAGGAAGAACTGCCTGACACCATTTTATAAAGGACCATACAAGGTCAAGTGGATGACTGACAAGAATGTCATCATAGAAATAAATGGCATTGAGGATTGTGTTACGTTGGATCGTTGCATTCCCCAGTTTATCTGGATAGACGGTTTGACTGAATTAACAGATGCGTTGAATGAACGTCGATCTATGGGCGAATCTAATGTGTGCAATCCTATCATATAGGCACATAATGAAATGCAGAACTCAGAAGACGCGTTGTCCAATACAGCAAAATCTTATTCTACCAGTTCACAGCATGAAAACTGTTTGGCTATACCAGATGATACGGAAGAACCAGTGTCAAATGTACAGGGCGCGATGACAACTTCAGGGGCGCCATTATGCACAACTCGTTCTGGAAGAGTGCAACGTCAGCCGAAGAATCATGATTACGTCTATTACTAGCCGTCTTTTTTTTGAGAAGGTGGTGTATGTGGAGGAAGATAAATCCTCCGCCACAAAACTAAAGTACCATTCACTGATAAATTTGAACCACCTTGGCTGATTGTAACGAATTTTATTTAAAAAGAATTTTTTCTTTTATTTTCCAGAACGTTTTTTGTTTAATTACTTGACTTTGAATTGTGCGCCATTTTCCGTTTTCGAGTATCACGGTCCTCGACTGGTTGTATCTTCCTTTGGTCTGCTGCAATTATCTCATTTTCTTCATTAAAGACTGATCAAATTAATCAATATAAATCTGCTTAAACTGTCTTGTATGTTTTATTGAAGCACACATAGAAGGGACGTTCTGGAACAGGTAATTTAATAATTCTGTTGTTCACGTATATCTCCTTCCAGATTATTTGTTTCGGTATTTTGTACGAGACAGGTTTCACATCCCGATTTGCCTAACATTAAGTGTCATTTTAATAATAAAACTTCACAGATATGGATGCGGATCTTAAATTTGAGGACACTAGCAAGTTAGTGCAAGATATTGCAGATTTGAATTTAGCAGATGCAAATGAAAATATAAGCTTATCAGATTCTACTGTAAATTTTAGGACTACAAGCGATCTGGCATCTATGGGGTTCACAGACACGAATAGGTTAGGAGCCTTTACAGATTTCTAATTTAATCAACGGTGATCACTATGATGCTTTTGTGTGAGAGAATGCTTAAACACCAATGTAGCCTTGACTATAAGCCTGTAACGTCTGGCTGAAAGCTGCTGCGGCATAAGTTTTTATGTAAATCAACCAAGCTTCAGTTTCATCCTGACTTGTATTTTGCTCCAATGAAATTTTGACTAAACAACAATGCTTAGGTGAGGGACAAAAGGACAAGTTTTATATATAGTCATAGCATATATATATATCCATAGTACCCTTTCCAAGTAAAAAACAAGAAATTTTATCCGATACAAGAAACGCTTCTTTCTCATTTTATTCTCAAGTATCTACTAATGAACATCTCTTAATATATAAATCGAAAGGCAAAACAAGACAGAAATATTTAATCATAGAGAGTGTGAAAATGTAAACCAATCAGCTGTGTTCGTCACTTCCAGTTCAAACCCAATGCCTGAATATGCTTCTTCTGCTTGCATAAATCCGGCTGCAATTTGTTTAGCCATAAGGCTTCGTATGTGGCTAGCTCCTTTTTGTTATTACATTTAGAAATTATTTTAAATACTACGTCTGGAGAACATCCGTGTGATGTTTCGACGATGCGTTGCACATTTGCAGACGAGAATTCACCATTTGACTTAAAACATGCGTTTAAGTTGCGAGATTCTCTCATTTGAGTAATTAACCGTCTGTTCGATGGACCTACGTAATTTGATCGAGAATTTAGATATGTTGTGTGTATATATATCGAGATTACTAAAATTCGATTTACTATCTTTCATTTATATACATTCTAATAAATATTACGTGGTCGCAACAAATATTATTTCTTGTTTTTACAGATTGATATATATATATATATATATATATATATATGTATATATATATATATGTTATATATAATAAATTTATTTGGCAAAAAAGGCCAATAGGCCCAACAATTGAAATGATAAGATACAAATCAAAAGTGTGGTATGTAGAATTGAATGAAATTGTGACTAGCAAAGTATATAATCATACGGAAGGAGGGAGTTGAGAAAGAGAAGTCCTTCCATCAACTTCTAATAGATCGTACTTATTACGTTCTATCTTATATATATATATATATATATATATATATATATATATATATATATATATATATATATATATATATAAAAGATTTTCATTTGTAGATAGTTGAGAAAAATGTGTTGAAGAAACGATTCCTGTAACTGATTTTTTTTATTTTGTACATGGAAAAGGTACTATGAAGCATTTTTTGAGCGAAAGGACTTCTGACAGATTGCAAAACTTAGTATGAATATTATCTGCACAAATGAACACACTGACTTAAGAGTTAGTGATGATTAAATCTAGACTGGAAGACACAATTATAGTTAATTCTGAAGGAATCCATCATTAGGAATGGACGATCTAGTGTTCTTTTACAGTCCACATATAACCATGAAAAATACAAATTACAATGACTACATATTGCATCGGCCGTAGCGTATAATTAGAATTTTAAAAATTATCTCCGATTCTGTCCCCTTTCCTTCTCTTTTCTTTTCTCCATCTAAAAATAACGCTCTTTTAGATACTATGAATATGGTTGGTGAAGATAATATCACTGAGCCCGATATCAGGTTGCCAAATATCGAAAATAGTTCTATTAGATGATCATTCATTAAATCTAGGTTAGGTATTAACGTAGGCGCATTTAATGTGCGAACATTAAAACAACTTTGGAAACAGGAATCTCATGCACGTACGTTGGATAAACTGGAAATCGACATATTTTTCGTATCTAAAACCAGCATACAGGATCCTACGTACATTACAGAACTAGTTGCACCATCCCTATCTACGCGCTATTGGCTTCATTGTTGGCGTAGATAATCCAACTGGCTTGAGCTTCTGTGCAGTGGTCTCATCAATTAAACCGGCATGTGTCAAGATCTTAATTTCATTGTTTACTTTTCGCTCCACTTTGTCTATTTTATCTGATTTATCGACTAGACGCTTGAATTTTGTATTGTCATTCAACAACGTTTTCCATCTTTTGTAGATAGACATATTTGTTCATTTTAACAACGCTCATGCCTTTATCAACGCGTAATATTTTGATGTCTGCATTTCTGCTGGTACCATTAAGCACATTTAAGTGTTGCTTTGTCAGTGCATGTTGTTCTGCGCATTTGAACGATTTCAAATGTGAAGCCTGATCAACTATTATATCCTTGAACTTATTTTTATAATCAATAATGGTAGGTTCCAAGTTAGCTGTTTGTTCAAATAACAATTCAAATGTTGCCTCAACATCAACATTGCATTTATTAGAAGGATGTATTCCATAATTTCGGCCCATCCATAGTGCCTCAACTGTCAGCTAATCGATTGGTATTTTTGAAAAGTTAAGCATACGCTTATCATGATCGGTTGGTATTAAATCACACAAGACCCTAGGTTTTGTATCATTTTCTAATTTATTCAAATTTCTTGCTTTGTCTTTCGTCGTAACTGCTGGCAAAAGACTTATTTCATCTACTACACAAGATATACACCAGAATCTTGACTGTAACACTGCTTCATCTTCCTTTAACTGCTCAATTTTAGAATACGCTAATCTTTTAGGATTACTTCGGTTGACCCGTAGATTGGACTTTCGTAAACTGCGCACATAAGAATATTGGTTTCACGGCAGAGCGTTAGAAAGATGATCGTCTGCTTTTATTAGACGTACTATTAACGAAAGAAACTTATGATAAATTAAGTAGAACAATTTACATATAAACCAACCTGGTCCGCACAGTATTTGCATTAAAGCAGTTATGTGCCGTTGCAATATAAATTACCAACATTCCGTAGCTGCTTTTCTAGAATTGACATGTTGGTAAGTCAAGATTCAAAAGAAAACGAATATAATAAAGTAATTAACGATTTAATGTCTAATGGATATCCTAGGAAATTAATTAAACCAATTATTAAAAGAGGAATTAAACAGAAACAGACGTATTACGGACCCGAAAAGAAAAGTCTACCTGAACATCCCATTTAAGGGGGATGCAGTTTCCCGAATAGCACAAAATAAAGCTGACGCGCCATTAACGCGCACTTTTAATGCAGCTAAATTAGAAGTGTTATTAATGGTAACACACTTTCCGTTGCCTACAATCAAAGGGAAACCGCCGTTAATTTCGACATCAAATATTATTTACCAATATACATGCGCAAGTTGTCGATCAGACGGTTAATTACTCGAATGAGAGAACATTGTAACTTAAACGCCTGTTTTAAATCAAATGGTGAATACACGTCTGCAATTGCGCAACACATCATCGAATCATTGTATGTATGATCTCCAGAAGTAGCATTCAAAATAAGTACTAAATGCAGTAACAAAAGGGAGCTAGCCACATACGAAGCCCTATGGATAAACAAATTGCAGTTGGATTTATGCAAGCAGAAGGAGCATGTTCAGGTATTTTGTTTGAATTGGAGCTGACGCACGCAGATGATTGGTTTCCATTTTTCACATTCTCTCTATGTTTACATATTTCTATCCTCTTTTGCCTTTCAATTTATATATTAAGAGATGTTAATTAGTAGATACTTGAGAATAAAATGAGAAAGAAGCGTTTCTTGTATCTGATAAAATTTATTTATTTTTCACTTGGAGAAGGTACTATGAATATATATATATATATTATTGCTATTGTTTATATATATATATATATATATATATATGTTATAGCTACAGTAAACTTTCCACAATATATTCATTTCCAGAGACAAGACGTTTGTCCAAAGAAAATTGTCGACAGAGAAAACGCTGAAGAAAAATCAAAGTCAAGGATCATGTAATCTGTAACATGCTACCATGAAAGGTGTGTCAATTGAGTCTAAAATCACAAAAAACGATGCATCACTAATGAATATTGTGGACAGCGGACAGAAGAGAAATATAGCAACGATACCCAACAAAAGAATTATAAGGAAACCAAAAAATTAAATCAGTAAATATCAAAAACTGTAAAGATAAGTCGTGTTGTACATATACTTTATTTTAAGCCAACTGTAGAAGTGTAAAGAACAAAACTTTTTTTTGTGTCATTTTGTAATAAGTAACAATTTTGACTTTATAATTTTATCTGAAACTTGGCTCAACAAGGACATTGAAAATTACGAATTTGACATTCCTCATTATTCTCTATTTAGAAAAGACAGAACTGTGGATAAAAGAGATGGAGTACTTATTTGTAGTAAATCTATATTAAATGCGAAAGTGTTACATAATGGCAAATATAATACTGTCATTGATTTTTTATCTATACAAATCGATAACCTGTTCATAACCGCGGTTTACAGACCGCCGTATGCCAGTTTATATGATGATCAAATATTTACTAATTCTTTTCAATCTAATTTGGACTGCCATGGTTATAATGTGGTGGTAGGTGATTTTAATAAGTTGCATGACTGTGAAATAATCAATCTTTTTTCTAATCATGAATGCGCTCTGCAACTTTATAAATAGAATTTTGAAGAATGGGAATACCAATCGATATACTAACGATAGTAGCTGAATCGTTGCCAAAAGTAAGTAAGCCAACGTGCTCCAGTGATTATAGACTAATCTCTATTATCCTTTCGTTTTTGAAGATAATAGAACGATTGATACTAGATCATTTAGAACGTATGTTACCGGCTGATTTTGACTTATGTCAACATGGCTTTACGAAAAAAAAGATCGACAACTACAAAACAAATTGAATTCTGGGTGACGCGCGCGGTTTAAAATGGCTCCAACTTTTTTGAATACTGAATTTGAAAAAAATATTACGGACCTTCAAAACTCCATGAAGGAGCTAAGGGAGGAGAACAAAACTATTAAAAATAAAATTTTTAAGCTGGAGTCATATGTTAGCAATTATTCAGCAAAATTAGATTTATCACAAAGGAGAAATGATAACGTAAGCGCTAAAATTGAGGAATTGACCGTTGCGTTAAACGACAAGATGGATAAATTAAGAGTCAATGTTAAGCCATGGATTGAGTTAAGTGAAATAACTAAAGAAGACGATATATCTACAAAAAGCAGTTCTTCAGGTGAAGAAATACTAAATATTTTATCCAATGAAGTTTCTGCAAGGATCGGAAAACAAGAAAAGTTAATTTTATTTAATCTAAATGAAAATGCTGATCACAATGATGTTGAGAAGTTAAATGCTTTAATCAGAGATACGACAGAGGCCGAAATAGCGAAATGCTTCAGAGTTGGCAAGAAATCGGAACGACCAAGGCCGGTTGTGATAAAATTATCAAAGAGGCCGACTAACAAGCAAGTGGAGGATATTAATAAAAAGAAAGAAGAATGTCGTAACTTTCACAACATATTCATCTCCAGAGACAAGACTTTTCTCCAAAGAAAATTGTCAGCGGCAAAAAAGGTAAAGAAGAATTTAGATCAGAAATCAAGTCATCCGGAACAAGTTACAATAAAGGGTGTGTCAATCGATTCTAAAATTACAAAAAACGGGGTTTCATTAATGAATTTTGTGGACAGCGGACAGCTACGAACTTTAGCTACGGTACCCAACAAACGAATTATAAGGAAATCACAAAAGTTAAAACAGTAACTATCGAAAATCGTAAAGATGAGTTGCGTTGTACTTATACTTTATTTTATGCTAATTGTAGAAGTGTTAAGAATAAATCTTTTTTGATGTGTGATTTTATAATAAGTAACAATTTTGACTTTATAATTTTATCTGAAACCTGGTTGAACAGGAACATTGAAAACTATGAATTTGACATTCCTCATTATTCTCTATTTAGGAAAGACAGATCCCTGGATAAAAGAGGTGGAGTAGTACTTATTTATAGCAAATCGATATTAAATGCAACAGTGTTACATACTAGCGAATATAATACTGTCATTGATTTTTTAACTATACAAATTGATAACCTGATTTTAACCGCGGTTTACAGACCGCCGTATGCTAATTTACATGATGATCAAATGTTTACCAATTCCTTTCAATCTATTTTGGACTGCCATGGTTATATTGTTGTGGTAGGAGATTTTAATAAGGTGCATGACTGTGAAATAATCAATCTTTTTCTAATCATGATCTTAAGCAGATTATAAAGGAACCAACTAGAGGTTTGGAATGCTTAGATCATGTATATTTAGAAGTTGAAGCGTTGAACTCACACAGTTATGATGTAGTAAATTACTTCAAAGAATTGGATCATAAACAAATTATTTTACAATGGAACCTTTCGAGTAGCAAAGCACAGAAACCTAATTTTGAAAGTGCACACGTGCAATGTTCCAGAATCAACTGGAATCTTTTTAGAGAATTAAGCTTATCAATTGATTATGAATGTTTTTTTATCATGAACAATGACGAATTGGTTTCATCTGTTTCATTGTTATTATCTGATATATTTAGGGCATCTACATTTACAGATGTTATATCAAAGCGAATCAATAGGAATTTATGTAAGCTAAGAATCAAACGAGATAATATAATGAAATGTAGTCTTATCAAGAGTATTAAAAAATGAGGTTAGATTTGATCGATAAAGAAATTAATTCATCACTGCTGATAATCCGTCAAAGATCAGAGAGAATTATTTTGGCTAAACTGAAGAGTAATCCTAGACTAGGATACAAACTCCTCACAGACTACGGTAAATTTAAGGAAAAATTAAAGCTTATATTACCTGTGGGTAAAATGGATTATGAATTTCTCTGTGAATTGGATGAATTATTTGGCAACTTGTTATGTAATCCACAGAACGAAAGCAATTTCATTGATCTATCGGATCCTTCGGGAAACCAGGATCTAGGATTTGTTATTGTCAGTGATGCATTGATAGAATTAATGTTAAAAATAAAATCAAAAAAACAAAAAAGATCACCTTGGTATATCGATTGATAACCTACTTCAATTACCTTTAAATTTTATGAATGCGCTCTGCAATTTTGTAAATAGAATTTTGAAGAATGGGAAATTACCAATCGATATACTAACAATAGTAGCTAAACCTTTGCCAAAAGTAAGTAAGCCAACGTGTGCCAGTGATTATAGATTAATCTCTATTATCCCTTCGTTTTTGAAGATAATAGAACGATTGATACTTGACCATTTAGAACGTATGCTGCCGGCTGATTTCGATATATGCCAACATGGCTTTAGGAAAGACAGGTCGACAACTACTAATATGCCCTCTATGTGTAAACATGTAATTACATTAGATGAGAAAAAGTTAGATGCATTAATTGTATTCATAGATATCTCGAAAGCTTTTGATTAATTTATTGAATATTGATCCGAATATTTTAGATTACTTAGATACTATTTATATAATCGAAGAATGAGTATTCAAGTAAATGATTTGATATCTAATTCGAAAAGGGTAACAAGTGGAGTTCCACAGGGATCAAGTTTGGGGCCAATTTTATTTAAAATTGTATTTGCACATTTGGAAACTAAGATCCCTAACGGTCGAGTTTGCAAATTCGCTGATGATTTGAAAATAATCTTTCCAATTGATCCAAATAATGTCGAATTCTCCAAAAATAATGTGACACTAGATTTGTATGATTTAAGTAGATACTTGTTAACACTAGGGCTGAGAATAAACAGTAAAAGACGAGAGCTTTAAAAATAGGTAACAGAACAGAATTTAATTATGTTTATTTTCATGATGCTGAGATTAATGATGTTTTTGAGATTAAACTTATGCAAGAAATTAAGGATTTAGGCATAACTATTCATTGTACGGCTTCTGCTGAGAGACATATTGAAAGGATAGTAGGCAGTGCCAAGAACAGATGGGCATTAATAAATAGAAATATTATATCGCATGAAATAAAATTTAAAATGTTTATAATATGGATTAGACCGATACTAGAATATGCTGCCGCTACTTGGAATCCTTTAACAAAGGGATTGTCTAATAAGATAGAAGCTGTACAAAGAAAAGTTGTAAAACAAATTAGTCCTATCTCCTGCACTATATACGCTACTAGATTACAGTTTGTATCACAGCATCCTTTATGGTTTCGGAGAATGTGCTATTGCATAAAAGCTTTCCATTCGAACTAGTGGACTGGTGCCCATATGAATCCAATAAGAAAGAGTCATGAAATTGGAACTAGATCTGGTCATTTTGCAATATCTCCACCATTCGTGAGGAATGTTGCGAGCAAGCTACGCTCTGTTTCAAAAATTTAGAAAATTTACAATAAATTGCCAAAGGGGCTTAGAGAAACGCCTCCAACTAAAATGTCTTTTAAATTTTTATCTACCGAACTAGAAAATGTGTTTAATCCTGCTGATATTTTTAATTTTGATTATGATAATACTTTCTCATGGTTAAATAAAAGACAGGATTAATTGTTTTTCAGCAACATAATTTCTCCTGACATTCTATCTTCAAATTTTGTATTATTAAGACTGAAATGTTATGCATTATATCATCTTGTTAATCAACAATGCACACAATCAATTATTAGTCATGGTTCTCTTTTTTTCTTACAAAATTTTATACTCGAATTATAACTTAAATTTTCCTAATTTTGATGAAGAATCTATCACTGTTTACAGCTGATCTTTCTGATGCTGATAAATTGTACAGTACAACTAATTTCACATATATATGTGATGTGATATCTTTTTATATTGTACATTTTCTAATTTTATTATTTGATGGAACATGTGTAGTTTGAATCCAAATAAAGATATTCTATTCTATTAAAAAAACTACTAATATGCTTGCCATGTGGAAACATGTAATTACATTAGATGAGAAAAAGTTAGATGCACTAATTGTATTTATAGATATCTCAAAAGCTTTTGACTCTATATCTTTTGATGCTATTCTGAATGCGATTAATTTATTGAATATTGATCCAAATATTTTTAGATTACTTAGATACTATTTATATAATCGAAAAATGAGTATTCAAGTAAATGATTTTATATCAAAATCAAAAAAGTAACAAGTGGAATTCCACAAGGATAATGTTTGGGGCCAATTTTATTTTAAATCGTATTTGCACATTTGTAAACTAAGATCCTTAACGGTCGAGTTTGCAAATTCGTTGATGATTTAAAAATAATCTTTCCAATTGATCCAAAAAATGTCGAATTCTCCAAAAATAATGTGACATTAGATTTGTATGATTACAGTAGATATTTGATAACACTATTACTAAGAATTAATAGTAAAAAGAGGAGAGCTTTAAAAAAGGTCACAGAACAGAATTTAATTATTTTTATTTTCATGATACTGTGATTAATGATTGTTTTGAGAATAAACTTCTGAAAGAAATTAAGGATTTAGGCATAACTATTCAATGTACAGCTTCTGATGAGAGACATATTGAAAGGATAGTAGGCAATGCCAAGAACAGATGGGCACTAATAAATAGAAATATCTTATCGAATTATATAAAATTTAAAATGTATATAATTTGGATTAGACCGATACTAGAATATGGTGCTGCTACTTGGAATCCATTAAAAGGGGGCTTATAGAAAGTTGTGAAAAAAATTAGCCCTATCTCCTGCACTATATACACCACTAGATTACATAAACGTTTTCCATTTGAACCAGTGAACTGGTGCCAATATAAATTCAATAAAAAAAAATTCATGAAGTTGGAACTTTAACTGGACATTTGGCAAAATCTCCTCCTTTGAAGGGGAATGTTGCGGGCAAGTTATTCTCTTTTTCGAAAATCTACAAAATATACAATCAATTGGGGCTTAGAGAAACGCCTCTATCTAAGATGTCTTTTAAAATTTTATGTACTGAACTAGAAAAAATCTACAATCCTGCTGATATTTTTAATTTTGATTATGATAATTTTTTCTCATGGTTAATTAAAGGACAAGGATAATTGTGATCAGCAACATAACTCTTGAGATTTTTATCTCCAAGTTCTGTATTATTAAAATTGAAATGTTATACATTATATCGTAGGGGTATTTTGCGGGGTTGCTATGTGCCTACATATAATTGGTAGCTGTTGTTGAGATCCGTGCTTATGATCAATCCCCGGCCTTTTCCCGATGGGTGATGTGAGAAGGCTAAGTCGAATCATCATATATGCATTGTACACAATGTTGCATGGAAAATTCATAGTTAGTCCACATTGACCGTGCTCTAGATGGCAAAAAAACGAAATACTGTTAACACAATTGAATGTCTTATACACAAGTCACAGTTAAACAAAATTGTCCGTGCTCTAGACGGCAACAGAACGATATACTGTCAACACAAATAATAAACCGTGCACACACGTCTGAATTGTGATGAATACATGTAACCGATTGGAAATATATGATGATATTTTCTCGGTCTTCTTGACTCAAGTTTATAGATCAAGACTTCTTGATCGTGCTCTTTCCACGCGTGAGATGGCTTGTTAACGATCCAAGAATTCCGGCTAGACCTGGAATGAATCGACGATAATAGCTGATCATGCTCAAGAACCTTCGCAACTGGCGTACAGTTCTGGGTTCAGTTACGTCCTTAATGGCTTGGACCTTATCTTCCAAAGGCTTAATTCCGTCTTTGGAAAGTATATGACCAAGGGATTTAACTGAAGAGCAACCGATATTACTCTTATTAGGTTTGACCACTAATCCATATTGTTCCAGCCTGGTCAAAACCGTTTCCAAATGCGTACGATGTTCATTTCGTGAGCGACTGAAAATAATTATGTCGTCTATATATACTCTCGCAAATGGACAATTCTGAAGGATTTCTTCAGCCAAACGCTGGAATGTCTGACTGGCATTTTTCAAACCAAAAGGCATTCGAAGAAATTCATGCGATCCCCCTCCTGGAAATCTGACTGCGGTGAGTGGTATCGAACTTTCTTCCATTGGTACCTGATAGTACGCTTTCTGGAGATCTAAAGTTGAATAAACCTCATATCCCATTATATCTCGGAGCAAAGTACTCTGGTTAGGGAGAGGATAAGAATCACCCTTCGTCACTGAGTTTAATAGACGATAATTCCCACAAACCCTCCATTGACCCGGTTCAGGTTTGGGAACTACCACTATTGGGGAAGCAAAATTGGAATTTGACCTTCTACAAATCCCCTCTTCGCGCAATTGGTGAAATTCTGACAAAGCAACTTGTTGCTTGTGTTGTGCCAATGGTTGAGCCTTTGGTGAACAAGGCAACGGAGCCACCAATTCTATCTGGTGTTCTACTCCTGTCTTCAAACCTATCCTTTTGGCACTGAAAGGTTGAAACACTGCTAGGTGCTTCTCGATTATATCGGCAAAGTCATGTGCGACTGATGGACGAGGTAAGAGGACTGTTCTAACTGCCGACGTGTTAGACTCAGTAGGTGTTGCTATCCCTACGCCTTCTGCGATAGTCCTAGCCTTGGGGTCTAATGTCAGCTTGAAATGTGTCAAGAAATCCATGCCAATGATATGGTCCTTGACATCGGCTACTAGAAAATTCCATCGGAAGGAAGATTTCTGGCCTAATGTTACCGACATTTCTTTCATCCCTTTTACTCCAATCGGACTACCGTTAGCGGCCCATAGTTGATAATCAAATGTGGGGCAATCTGCTTCCACCACGTCTGACCTAACTATGCTTACCTCAGCACCCGTATCAATGAGAAATTCTAATCCAGATAATTCATCCTTAATAATGAACTTGTTGCTGGACAATCCGGCAATGTTTTCCAGATCTCCGCTTAGTGAGAATCGGACTCTCTTGCCTTCTATCTCGGTGCTATTTGTTCTAGTCGCATCTTTAGCTTTGAGTATGCCTTTTAAAGGCATATCTGGGAGCCTTTGCAATGGAACCCCCCTACGGCTCCTACTAGCGGGGGTTTTGTCCTTTTCCCGGTGATGGATTTCTCTCAACCGGTTTTGTGCTTCCTTTCCATCTGGGTCCACCTAATCGCGGGTAAATACAATTCTCACCTTGGCACTTCGCACTGCGTCCGTATTCGCAATGTGCCTTACACCATCCGCGTGGCCCTTCGAAGCGTTGACGCGAGTGACTCCCTCGACGTCTATTATACTTATCCTGACTCTGAAGTTGTGCAATATCACTACGCAAGCTAGCAACTTCTCTACATAAGAAACGCAAAGTTTCTTGTATAGTCAGGTGGTTTTCGGTATCTGCCCTGACTGGCTGCATCGTTACAGAATCTGCTATTACAGCATGTACTTGTGGTTCTTGCTGTTTATACACGCCGTCTAACCCTCTGAGTTTTGTTGGCCAATCTATGCTCATTGTGTCAAATACTTCCAATGTTGTTCTGAGCCTAATTGGTAGCTCAGCTGTAAAAATGGAGTTGACTACATCTCTAGATATATTCAACCTGGAAGCTTTTGTGCAAAGGCGTTCATAAAATTCGGACGGTAGTTGACGCCCCATTTTTTCTAAGCGTAATAATTCGCACATTTGCGCTGATCTTCCAGGCTGATATCTCTGTTGAATTTCAGCCATTAATAACTCAAATGCATTGTACGGCTTTTCTTCCACAGTTCTGTCTCTGAAATTTTCCAAAGCATTTCGGAAATTTTCAGGCAATGCCATCCATGCTGCAACAAATTTCTCCATAGGGTTCACGATATTATAAGCACTGAATATCATTTGGGCATCTCCTACCCAACTTGAATGTTTTTCTGATTTATACTGTGGTAGACTTAATATTCTTGGACTGGCGCGGTCGCCAAATTTTGTTGAGGCCCCTAACCTATTCGAGTCTGTAAGCCCCATAGATGCCAGATCGCTGGAAGTCCTAAAATTCACAGTAGAGTCTGATAGGCTTATATTATTGCTTGCGTCACTTAAGTTCAAGTCCGCTATGTCCTGCACTAACCTACTTGTGTCCTCAAATTTAATATCGGTATCCATGAATATATGAGATAACAATTAAATCGATACTTACAGTTAGGCAATCGGAAAGTGAAAGCTGGAAAGCTGTTCCGCACAGTAATTAATCTAGAAAGATGTAAAACTTGAACCAAAGATGCAATCAAATATACCTGTTCCTAGGCTCCTGTTCCTTTCTGTTTTATATTAGAACAAAAAGGCAATTGATGGAGCAATATATTTGATAATGAAATAATCGTTTAATCAAGAAATTGTGAAAATGCAGCAGACCAAAATTTACAATACCAGACAAGGAGCGAGATACTCGAAAACTGAAAATAGCGCACAATTTTAAAATCAAGTATTTAAACAAAGAATGTTCTGGAAAATAAAAAGAAAAAATTCTTTTTAAATAAAATTCGTTACAATCAGCTATGGTGGTTTAAATTTATCAGTCAAGGTTATTTTACATAAGGCGGAGGATTTAACATCCTCTACACCTCTAGTTGATTCCTTTATAATCTGCTTAAGATCCTGATTATAAAAAGGTGATTATTTCACAGTCATGCAAATATTAAAATCGCCTACCACCACATTATAACCATGGCAGTCGAAAATAGTGAAATAAATTGGTAAATATTTGATCAGGGCCCAACTCCTTTCTACTTTCTTCTCTCTACACTCTGATCGGTACGTCGTTGTGGGTGATCTCAACCTCCCCTTGGCTAACTGGCATAACCTAGCTTCGGAAAGTCACCCACTGCTTCGACTCTTCGCGGACAACTTGCTACATCAATTTGTGCACTTTCCGACCCGAGGGCACAACCAGCTGGATTGTGTACTCTCCAACAACGAGGTGACCGATGTTCACTCTCGGGAGATCTTCCCTAATCTTGATCACTGCCAGGTATCCTTCCTCTTACCTCTCTTATCCTTCACCCCTCGAGAAGACACACATTCGTTCAGGCGATTCACCAATTGGGAAGAGTTCCGCCGACTCTGTGACGCTGTTAACTGGAGGGACCTCTTTCTCCCAAACAACCTCTCCTCGTGCTTTTCCGAAGTTCATAACATCCTATCCTCCCACTACAACTCCGCCACCTCTATTCAAAACGTACATTCGACGAATAAGTTGAACGCTCTGTTTAAGGCACGGGACAACCTAGCACGCAGCTCTCGTCTACGCACTTCGTCACTTGCCCGCGCCCTCGCTCTGAGACGCCTTGATGGACTCATTAATCAGGCTATCAACAAACAAGCGCTCCACATCGAAAGACGCATCCGCTCAGCTCCTAACCCCCGGGCAAAATTCGCCATCATCAAACACCAATTGTTGCAAAAGCCCAAAACCTCGTATATTAACTTCTCTCAGTCAGACGACCTCTGCTTCGCTAACGATTATCTGACTCACCTTCTCGACTCATTTTCCACTCCCACTCCGCCTGTTGAGATGTTAGACAACGGAGACTCCGAGAACCTACGCTGGTTCTACGTCTCTCCGGCTTCCGTCGCCCAAGCAGTTAAAGACATTAAATCTAAACACCAATTTGATCAATACGGTGTCTCGGTCAGCATGATTGCTCTGCTTGGCTGGAACGTCTTCTCTCTAATTGCAGATGTTATTAATCATTGTCTCGAAACCATCTATCTTCCCCCGGACTGGCTTTGCTCGACGATCTCTCCTATCCCCAAAAATGGCACTTCCTCGATCTCATCATTTAAAGATCTCCGCCCCATTACTATCGTACCTTCTTTCACCAAAATCTTCGACCGGATCTTATACAACCTAATCTACCCTTTCATTAAGTCTCATGTTAACTTCCACCTCCTTGATGATCAACATGGATTTCTGAACGGCCGCTCATCTTCCACCAACTTAGTTAGTGTTCTCGATCACTGCTACTCTTCTTTCTCTAAAGGGCTTCAGTGCACTCTCCTCTTCCTAGATATATCCAAGGCTTTTGACTCGCTGTCATTTTCAGCAATCGAATCTGCCTTAATGAGAAGCGGTATCTGCGGCAACGTTCTCAATCTTATCAGTTATTATCTTCGAAACCGATATGCGACAGTAAAAGTTGGCAGTAGTCACTCGAGGCCAACCCATGTCCGATCCGGTGTTCCCCAGGGCTCCGTACTTGGTCCCATTCTCTTCAACCTTACACTCGCACACATACAGGTTGAAGACAATCTTTTCAAGCTGTTCAAATATGCGGATGATATGGTTATCGTATTCAGCAACCCCACAACATCCAACCCTTCCTCACCCCTTATATCGGAGCTCATATCTTCGCTCCACTTGCAACTCAGCAGAATCGGTCTCAAACTAAATCCCACCAAAACTCGCTTAATGAGACTCTCGTCTGATCCATTCTGCTCTATCCCGGTTGCCAACTACCCCCTCGACATAGAAATAATAGATTCGGCCAAACATCTCGGCATCCATTTCTCTAAGTCCTTAGACTTCTCCCCACACCTTACACACACTACTTCCAAACTCTTCAAATGGGCCCGTCTGATCTGTTTTAAGACTAACAACCCCACCCTCCAACTCACATTATTCAAGGTCTACGTTCTGCCCCTCATTTCTTACGCCAGCGAATTCTACTGTCCTCTCACCCTCGCCTCCTCGTATACTATTGAACAGGTATCCTCCAGATTTCTTAAGCGAGTCTTCCCGAAATGCCAAAATTATAGGGAACGCCTACTTCTGGCTAACCTTCTTCCGCTTTGGTTCACACGTCACCTTCGAGTCATTTCTTTTATCCATAAGATCTCAACTTCCCTACCACTCTCCAACTTTGCCCACCCAAGTCACCACTACGCCACACGTTCTAGTAACTCTTCTATCCAAGCTAACCACACCCCCACCATATTTAAAAAAGTCTATCTCTTCTCCAAAGCCACTAATGTTTTCAACGCTCTTCCCAGAGATATAAAGCTCCTATCCCAGCACGAATTCAAAAAGGCAGGCCATCAGTACTTCTTCAACAAACTTCTTTGCGATACTGACCCATTAATTACTTACATATGTCAGTATAAACTAAGAATTGTATAGTGTAGAAAAGGCAATTCATGCAGTAGACCGGTTTCGTCCTTATTGGGAACTCATTAAGTACTGGCCAGAATTTGCCGCGGACAGGATACGAACCTGGGCACGTCTGCTTCGGAATCTGTTTATATCAAGACCGCAAACTTGATTATAATAATTGTTATCACCACCCGCGCAACCAATGTTCGTTTTCTTTGCGATACCACCGATTGGAAACGAAACTGGTTCCTTCTCAATCCATAACATTTACTTCTCCCCAGGCTATTCTCTTTAACTTCTCTAATCTTCCACTTTACCTCCTTGGTCTTCATCCCTTCTTCTTGACTCACTGATACCTCTTCTCAACCCATTCGCGACCCCATCATATCCACGTAGTGGTTACCTTACTATGTTTTCCTCATCCAATTCTTTTCTTTCTTGTTTCAGCGGAGGACCGATAACCCAACAGGACATCGACTTTCCCTGGCCTTCCTTCAATCACAACTTCGTTCTACGGATGCCTGCGACCCGTGCAAGAAGCTCGTCTTCAATCCGACTGATTCCATCCATGTCCTGGCTATGCTCCATCAACTGAATCTCCACGACAATGGACTCCATCGACCGATGTCTGCCTACGATCCGCCATCTTTATTATCTTTATTTTCGAACTCACTTTTACCTAGAAGCTCTGACTATTCATGGACTTTCTCCAATTGATCTTGTCTAGTCAAATGGAATTTTGTTCTTATTTATTTTTCACCAGATTGAACTATCTTGACGTTTTTATAACATTTCCCTTCCCAAACCCCCCTGCCATCAAATACTTTGCTAGTCACAATTCCACTCACCTCCACATATCCTACCCTTGATTTATTATCTCAATGGTCGGGCCAGTTGGCCCTTGATGCCAAATAAATGTATTATTATTATCATCATCATCATATAAACTAGCAAACGGTGGTCTTTAAACCGCGGTTAGGGTCAGATTATCGATTTGTATAGATATAAAATTAATGACGGTACATTATTCACTAGTATGTTACATTTTCGCACTGTTCTTTTGCTGGGTTTTTAGGCTATACTTCTCCTCCCGCTGTCCGCAACATTCAGTAACGGTACATCGTTTTTTGTTGTCTTTGAATCACTTGAGGAATTCCTTATATTAGCGAGATCTGAAGTAGACCGTTTCTGCTCCTCATACCGGCTCTAATAAGGGCCCTAATAGTTCTAACTCAGCCATCCTTGGCTCCTAACTGACTTTGTAACGTCGAATGGCATTTACTTGAAGCTGGGGCGTTTACAGTTGTGTAAAAATAATTAATTTGTTATTTGTTTTTGTGCGTCAACAGCAGCTGTTTTTTAACAGTATTTTGATCTCGTCGTCCATTTGCTTTGCACGTTCTGTGATAGGCATGGCTCCAAATTACGATGAACGAACTTTTATCATGATCAAGCCTGATGGTGTTCAGCGTGGTGTTGTTGGAAAGATAATCAAACGTTTCGAACAACGTGGATACAAATTGGTGGCCATGAAGCTTGAACGACCGTCCAAAGTACACCTTGAGAATCATTATAAAGACTTGAGTGGTCTACCGTTTTTCCCGAAACTTATTGACTACATGCTGTCCGGGCCTGTTGTTGCCATGGTTTGGGAGGGTTATGACGTAAGTGGAAACCTTTATTATTCTATCTTATAAACCTATTCAGTCCCAGCACTCTTTCTAGGTGGCTTAATAATCTTACCCTATTTTAAACCTGCTTAAGGCTGTGAAAACTGGTCGCGCGATGCTTGGTGCAACAAAGCCAGAGGAGAGTTCTCCGGGAACAATTCGAGGTGATTTTTGCCAAATCGTGGGACGCAATATCTGTCATGGTAGTGATTCCATTGCAAGTGCAGAAAAAGAAATTGCGTTGTGGTTCAAACCAGAGGAACTTTGCAGCTGGAATTTATCAGCATCAACATGGATTCAAGAATAATTATTAACAATAAATTTATGCTTTAGAGATTTTTTCTATGTTGTCTATGAGCTGTGGATAATTGTCAGTTCAGGCGAGTTTACAATACGGAACGTTTACAGTATGGCTGCCGTTGCACGCAGTTTGCTCGCCAATTTACTGTATCTCGCATTATCCGCTTTCGTTTTAAACACCGTAGACGTGTTACTCCGTTTATATAAATTAAACATGGTAGGGCAGACATCCACTGAATCGGTGAGGATATTTACCTTTTACTCTTTTAAATCATTTGTGAGTATCTATTTGACAGTGATATGTTGGTATGGAGATTTTGGAATGCTGGACTACGCCACGACTGGATCTTTGGTTTGATCGCTTTTATAAAAACTTTCGCTTGCTTTTAACGAACGTCAGCCATCAACTCAGCACAGCGATGAGTTTAGAATGCTATGTATTTACAAAATCTTTCAAATTGTCCAGATTCGGCTTATACATGCTCTACAGGTAGCTGTATTGAACTACCTCATAATGAAGACGTTTCAGCACAGGAACATTTCGTAGTTTACCTGTGATGAAAAGTACAACTTAGCGTGATAATTCTTGTGAAGTGTGCAAGCTTTATTTTATTAATTTATTTTTTGTAACCACTTGATTGCAATGAATGGTGGTGGTTATCCTATCTTGCCGATTGATAGTGGGAATTGACGGAAATTAACTGATTAGGAATATAAACGATTTGGTGTTCGTGGCAAAGGACGAATGTGCGGCTGCGAGCGTGGAAGTTTAATGAAAGGAGTTGAAGAATTCCCGAACGATAGAAGCAAAACAGGATAAAATTAACCGCATTTCTCTGAACGCTGCCGTTATATACTTTTTAAATTGAACTAAACCAGACCAATAGATCAATTTACAAAATTTTCTGGGCGGATTTGGTTACTGTGTGCGATCTTCCGTGTCTCAGCGGCATGAGGGAGGAGCGACGCTATACTTTCCATTGGATTTATTTAGATAATTTAACGAGATATTTTGCATTATTTGTATTGGCAGTTGTAGCTACTGGAAGACAGTAATTACGTCATTACTTGATGAGCCTGGTAGTTTAATTAGTCAGTTGGTACAAATGCCCTGTTTATTGCGGAAGTAAATTGTTCAAAGTATCACAGATCGTTTTTGAGGCATCAAATTGTGTTTACCCTTTCACAATAGCAAGTCCTCGCCAGGTTCTTTATTATTGATCTCTACTCTGAATATCAGTACAACAACGTGAAGACTGCCGAATTTTCGATTGCTTGCGGAAATTGTATTTTTGAGTCAGCGTAATTTTTTTTGATTGTTCTTGTATGGTGGATAAGAAAAATCAGGCTACTGAAAATTAGCCTGCAATTTTTATCCAAAGGGAGAGGCTTTGTTCGACTCCGAGGAAAAGCCAGTATTGTCTTGTACTTGTCGGAGAGTAAATAAATCCGGTATTAACTTAAAACCTTAAAGTGCTAGGTTAGAAGTGACGGAAACCGTGCTCACGTGTACGCATTCCAAGAGAAAGTAGGGGGGTAAAAGTGTGCCGCTGCCACTTTTGTACGGTTGACTCCCAATAGATTTTATTAATCTTGTGCTAGTCAAGCCCAAAGTTAGTTTATCCGCAAACATGCGTTCATCAGTTGTCAGCCGTTCTTTTAATAAAAACAAGTTGATAGATAAACTATTAGATTGGCACCAATCCTTTAGTGGCCTGCAGAAGCCTACATTATACCTGTTTATTTCAACGAAAGCTTTTCATGGACGGATCTGTAGGATGATTGATCCATTTTGAAAATAACGCTAGAACCAACATCGATTTTTTTCAATTTAACTTCTAGCCTTAGATTAATCGTGATGAAATCATTTTGCCACAATCACCGACGGCGTCTATCACAAGGCATAACGGTGTAAGTCATTTAGGCGAAATTGTGGAGTCGTGCACAGATAGACTACATTCTGTTAACAAGACTGGCTGCGCATGACGCGTTTTCATGGGTGTTCTACTGGCTGCATTAGTAGATCTGTTCGCAATATTCTAGCCGCAGAAAGCCTTTTTGTTCCTGTTGTCCACTATTAACTTCATACGATTGCACTTCGTGAGTACTCTTTCTGAGAACTTGCTGACTACCTGTACGAACACCATAGCTTCTTGAAGTTGCATCCGTTTCTGAAGTAAGAGTTTGCACCTTGGTTCTTGAGCAGCGTAAAATTTGCTGCAATCCCCGAGACGGATGAGGATAAAAAATTTCTGCGTGACCAATAAGTTAGGAGCGTCGTCGAAGCGTAGAAATATTTCCAATTGTAGGCTTAGATCCGAAATATTATCAGTGTTCCTTCTGCCTCCAATTTGTGAATCGGTTAAAAATTGTATTGGCAGCACCGCAACTGACACGGCTTATGATGAAATGACCCATTAGACGGATTTTAGGTTGACATCGGCATCAATCATTTCGAAATAGTACAAGCTTTAAATCCCGTGAGGAACCACGTAGCCGCTGATATTTATTAACTCGTTGATCATTTAGTTGTTGACGTGGCTTTTCCTTACGTCATCGTGTAAATCTGGAAATGACCGACTGGTTAACCACGAGTACGCTTGTAATGCTATTCTAATGCTAGAAAAGAAGACGCTCTATGGAGCCATATATTGTGATTAAATTTTTACCCCGTACAGTCCTAATTTAAGATTTGCAAATTGATCATTAACCAGTTTTATTCAGAGCCTGTGATTTTGATAATCGGCGTCATTCTACCAGCAATTTTCTTAGTTCTTTGATGATAACACGTAAATATGCTTCTGTCGAGATGCTGCAATTGCCTTCGGTCAGATAATGTAAACCCGCGCAATTAATTATTGTTAAGCCATTTAAGTCGCCAGGCATACTTTTGCCCCTCATTCTTGCTTCGAAGGCTACCAGAACCTGGATAGCTGTGTATATTATTGTATCTGGTCGGTTTGGTTCAAGTCATTGCCAGCCGAGCATCAGGAGGCATTACTCTTAAGCAAAATTTTCGAGCCGACCAATTAAATACCATCGCTTTTTAATATACCAACATGAAGCTTTAATTTAGAGCGGCGATTTCTTTGATTAGGGAATTTTTTGGAATGCAGATTTCAAATAATTCTGGCCACGCCACCGGGACAACTCATGTAAATACCTGGAACCTCGGGAGTAGACTTAACATCTCGAGATCGGTTACTGTTAATCACGATGTAGGTTTCTCGATCACACGGCACTATACCAGTACAAATTAACTGACAACTAAAGTAGGGAAATCTGTGTGTGTCTTACGGAAAACAGGACAGAGTGTAAGGGTTTGTCTAATTACACTATTGGTATAGGATCTTGGGGAACCCAACTTGTGGGCGATCTAGATTGCGTGTATGTGTGTATGTAGCATGCCATTACCATTAAACAGAGACAAATATGAATACATATTTAACGAAATACGTTTATACATAAAAATATAAAAGCAAATCTGCAGGTGAAGCCCATTGCCCACAAAGACGTGGAGACGGTTAAACATAAACTGCGATTAAGTGTAAATAAAAGGATATTACGATTTTCGCACAGTCGGCTACAGTAAAACCTAAGCATATAAGGTAAAATCTCCATAAAAGTATACGAGTCTTTGAAGGAGGATGAAATTGAAAAAAGAAATAGGATTTAAGTGGTGTTACTCTAGTCCAAACGTACCTATTCAATACAAAGAAACGGGACCATCCATACATGCCTAAGCTAAGTATGCTAAGTCAGGTAAGCAACAAGAGAATGGAACATCGGCGTGACAGTTTACTCGCGGTTTTGCCATTTAGCGCTTCATATCACGATCAAACCTAGCTATTAATTTTACCAACAAATGCAATGTTAAAGAGAATAAAACTGGTTTTGGTTTCCCTCCAATAGTTTTCTACATCATTATCTATCACCTATGTAATTTATGTCAATGTTGTGCTGCCCGAGAAACTAGCGTGTACCGATCAATCACATAAAACGCGATATCGATGTGGAATTATTTTATATTCAAACGGATCTTTACTATTATCAGATTAAAAAAATAAACAATGTTTGCTCTTTATTGTTGACCTATATGAGTTATAATTGCTAGAAAACAACGCCAAAGCATCTCTAAGCATCTATGATCGTAAATTAGAACTCTTTAGTCTCACTAGCGCATAAATGGCCATACGAACATATGCACTAAACACTTCGTATGTCGCCGCCTATAGTAAATATGTGCGATACTTCATTTTAGACGGCGCGGTCAGAAGTGAGCTTTTAAAGGCCTTGTATAATATTTACGTATTTAGCGAGCATATCATTTCTGAATAGAATACCAAGCTGTGAGCTGAAATCTGCTGAGACCAATGAAACTGAGAACTCTCGAATAATGGCTAACACGGGACAATATTATGTATTTCGTTTTATAGGTAACTAACTTATGGTAAATGTAAATTAGACCATTTCTCCAATAAGCTCATTCTGTCTTTATTGGAGTTTCGACTCTTAAGAAATATTAATACGGCGTAAGGTAATGGAAGCTATTGACCTAGGTGCGACTGAAGCCAGATATACTATGAAGAAACGTGAGCATATTAATGCAGAAATTATACAGCGGGCTAAACCACAGGAGTTTTACCCGCAGAACTTTACCACAAATTAAATTTATATTTTTTTGAAGATGCAAATGATCTGCATTAAGATGGCTACAACTGCAATACAATGTCAGTAATTTTCTGACGCTGTCAATATACATATGGATAACTACGTAAGACCATTTATAGTAAAAATTAATAACATTGGAGGAAAATTACGTTTGAACACACATGTCATTAATTAACAGTGTAGTATATCTGATGTGAATATGCACAGTTTATTGAGAACTATAATCTGCAAAAGTTGTACAATTATCAAGACTTGCGTTTGTATCATAATGAATTATGAATTCTCGACGGAGAAGCGGTAGATATCCGACAGAATCTCACACTGATTAATGAAGAGGTAGCAGAAATACGTCCTGTTGATGACAATATTCATTGAAGGCAAATGGAAGCAACATCTCAACGATGATCTACGGAGATAGCACAAATCAGGGCATGTACGCTATTCAGTTGCGAGAATATGCTGCGAGTTTTATAGTTAAATTAATTGACCTGACAGGTGTTCTGGATGAAATTAAACGAACGTTGGTTGCGCGGGCGGTGATAACATTTAATATAATCAAGGTTGCGAACTTGGTATAAACACCTGACCCATTAAGTACATTTGTCAGTATAAAATTAGCTGATACTGTTCAATCATGCAAATCTAGTCTTTCGAGGATAAAAATCTGAGAAATTGTTTGCTATCTCTGCTAACACCAAAGCTCTGCGATAGATTTCGACGAGATTTCTGCGGAACGTTGATAATAAGTTGGAAGCAACGTCGAATCACAACAACCTCCACGAACTAAAGACTTAGATACGTGGTCAATCTGAAGCGAGAGAACAAGAGAAGAGCAGATGGGATTCCGCGCAGGACGAGGTTGTATAGATAATATTTTTACGTTAAGGCAAGTTCTCGAACAGAGACATTTATATCACCGTCCCACAAAGTCGTCTTTCTAGACTTCAAGGGTGCATTTGATTCGGTGGATCGCAATGTTTTATTCCATATCTTGTCGAAAAGCGGTGTGCCCGCTAAATTTGTTAATATTATACGAGCTCTCTACACAAATACTTCTGGTCGCGTTAAGGTTTACAACGAATTAACGCATAACTTTACAACCAGCTGTGGTGTTCGTCAAGGTTGTCCACTTTCCCCATTTTTGTTTAATTTTGTAATCGATGCTATTATGAACAACACTCTCTCACATTCAGGATGCTGCAGTTGAAGTTCTCCCCGTAGATAAACCAGTCGATCTTGACTATGCGGACGATATCGTAGTATTATTCGACAATCAGCATGCTGCCCAGACCACCTTAAATAGATTAGCAAACGTTGTTCCGTCTTTCGGTATGAAATTCGCACCCCCTAAATGTAAGATACTGTTACAGGATCACCCACCACTCACTCCAACGTTGCGACTGCAGAATGAAGATCTTGACATAGCCGACAGGTTTACATATCTTGGGAGCTCTATCAATAACGTAGGCAATATGTCCGACGAGGTGAGAATACGGATCGCGAAAGCTAGAGTAGCTTTCTCGAACCTTCGTCATTTATGGAGAAACGCGAATATTTCACTTTGCTTTAAAGGTCGTGTTTACAATGCATCTGTACACGCAGTCTTACTATACGCTAGTGAAATTTGGCCTCTTAGAGTTGATGATCTGAGACGCTTACAGGCATTCGATCATCGTTGTTTGAGAAGTATAGCACATGTTGGTTACCAACAACGAATAACTAACATTGACATCCGTAGACGTATTTTTGGATCTGACAATAAGTGCTCGTCTTTAGAAAAGCAAATATGGCTCCATCAACTTCGTTGGCTCGGTCACGTTTTGCGTATGCCCTCATTCCGATTGCCCAATAGAGCTCTGTTCTCGCATCCAGCACCAAATTGGCGTAAGAAACAAGGTGGGCAGATTTTGACATGGCAGAAACAATTAAAGTCACTTACATCCAAATTGTGTAGTATAGGATCCACTCGTCTGCCGGGATGGTGTCCTCGTGCACATCACAGTTCTTGGTTAGAAACCCTTAGCGATATGGCAGCGAATCGAGCTCAGTGACGATCTTGTTGCAGATGTATAGTAGAATCATCTTCGTAACTTTCTTTTCTTAGTAGGGCAAAGTTAGCTGCGAAGTTCGGTTTGTTTATGACGTGATACGGTGAAATCCGCAAGGAAGCTGTGTTGCTGATGTCGCCTTGCCCGAATGCTAACTTGGCCATAATGGTGTTGTGGAGAAGTTTAGTTTGCCTCATTTCTGTGAGTTATCCTGATAAATTTACTCATAGTAGCAAGGTTTTTCTTCTCTCTCTACCCCTCTCTCTCTCTCGTAAATCTCAATAATAATTTATCTAAATTCACTTATATACTTTTTTTCACTCCTTATGGTTATATGGAAATGAAACATTAGTCACTTGACTTTTGTATGGCTGTAAATGATGATGATGATGAAGCGAGAGATGCGACTAGTAATGCAGTGCCAAAACGTCATTCATGCGCCACCTTTTGCAAACAGTTTGGTTAGCGATTATGTGATCTTCTGGCTATGCTTGGAAGGAAAGTAGCAGAGTTGCAGCCTCGTGAGTGATCACAAAGTCGCCTTAATCGAAGGCAAATACAGATTATTTTTATTTTGGAGAAAATAAGGTTCGAGAGAATACAGATGAGCTTTTGTTCGAATTCCGTAGAGTATCCGATATAAATGAAGGAAAAAGTACCTTTGTGGTTTGCTTCTATCATTAAGTTGATAGGAGCACTTATGTCAAATGTCGTGGTGGTCACTGTTATTATCCTCAGAAAAAAATATTGTGAATGAGAGAGGAGAACGTGGCCAATCAAGGCGAGGCTTTGGTTGGAAATGGGCTGTGTGAACAAAATTAATTTACCTCATAAAATATTTTTAGTTTCGCCAACAGTATCAGAATCTCACTATCATTAAACATATATACCACTTAGTCTCGTAATGGAATGCCGAATTCTTGGGTACTTTTTTGAGGAGGCAATTTACACGGTGCGATGGCCGGGCAATTAAATCAACTCCTGTGGATGACAAGAACGGCAGAAGCGGTAGACAAGGAAGCTCGTGCCGGGATATTACTTTTTGCGATATTGATAACTTGATCACACCGATCCGCTTTTTAAATGAACAACAAACATCTGTTTGGCAGAAAATATGTGCGTCCAGCGGAAAGAGGGTCCAGTAGAGAGGCCTGTTTAATTGTGCTCTAGTGGCATGGACTATTCGTGAATCCACATGCGTGACGTCTATATCTCCATTTATTGAATGATATACGTACGGAAAACGAGCTCACTTCACTTTTCATTCTAGACAGAAGTCACTAGATTGGTTATCGCGCTGCAAACATTTTTATACATTCTCTAAATACGATGGGTGGCCGTACGTCGGGATCTATAGATTCATGACTTTTCATTCCTTATGTCGAACTCCAACAATGAACAAAGAATTTATTGTAAAAGTGCTCAGATAACGAGCATATTCCAGTTTCTACTGGACAAAACGCTGTCGCAGTTTTATTACGTCTATCTTATTTTATACGACAAAGGTTAGTGTAAATAAACATCGAACGAGAGCATGGTTATATTTAACGTATCAGAGGCGAAACAAAATTCGTGGTTACAACCACACCATCTATACCGTATTGATATATAGTCTATGCGTCTCTAGTTGTGTGGAATACGGAGGATAATCTGGTGCAAAACACGTTACAACTACGCCTGAACTTCTTGTGTTTCTCACTAGATTATTTAGGTTGGATCAGAAATGTAGATGCTGCATTCAATATGAACATGGTAAGATAATTACTTCAGACCATATATAGTCATAATTAATAGAATAGGAGGAGAATTACGTTAGTTCACATATGACTGTAATTAAAAGTATAGCAGGTTTGTTGCTACGGTAGAAATGCTTATGCTGCTTTCGCTATGAGCATACCCAGATATTTGCAATAAATTTAACTAGGCACGCAAAATAGTCCAAGAAAGATCGTTAGCTATTGGAAAAAGAGCTGAATTTTATTGTGCATAGACCGTCTTCAGCATCTCTACACTTTAAACTCAAATACATTCCCGATGTAGCTCACACAAAAGTAAGTATAATTAAAAATACAACTCAATAGCGAAGATGTTTTCCACACATTTTAAGGCTTTATCAACAGTATAATTGAATTTACAAAGCAGTGTTAAGGCACATATAAAGGTTTCTACAATAATAAAAGTAAAAAAGATGGATAAAAACGTCAGTTTTGAAATATTTTAAAGGCACATTAAAACACAAATTCTAACGCTCGATGACAACAATAATAAGCTATAGCACGAAACCATTTGTAAGACGAAAATATAAAACGAAATAAAATTTAGGACAGGCAAACAAAAATATGCTCCTATTTAACCGGATAAAAATTATGAATAAAAATCATAGCAATTGAACTAATATCACAATAATTTGACAACAATTTTACAAATCACATAAGCTAATGTTCATTTTTAAAATAATAAACCAAGTAGTACGATGCGACCATTTCAGAGCATTAGACTAAAAGCTTGAGTCAATTAATGGTACACAGCTACTTCATATGCATTTGTCAAATCTATTCCACATTTTGTTATCTTGAGCTGTAAATACTGTGTTTAGGCACTTCTTATTCGTTTGGACAGAGGGGATGTAGGGGTGAGTTGTGTTAAGTAAATAAGAGGGAAAGGGATAATTCTTTTTCGCATGAGTAAAAACCATACCAATTTGAATATTGTTAGAACAGGGCTGAAATACTAGAAAAGGGTTTAATTCACAAAAGTACTTCACTAAATGCGTTATAAAGCCAAGCAGTCGAGAAAAACAGCCAATTAAATCCGATAAATATAAATTATGCATTAATATATAGCAATAAATTATGTCTGAATAACTTTGTTACCTAAAATTAAGTACACTCACAACACGAAGTAGTCATTTATAGTGAACAGTACATAACAAAAAAAGTAATTATTCAATGATTTATTATTGAGCAATTTTATAGAATTTATATATTAACCAAGTGTAATCTATTGGCGAAGTAATTCTGTTACTGCATTTATCATTCGACATATTTTTGAATATTACAGGTAAGAATTAATAAGAAAAAAAGTTACATGTTTTGTAAAAATTAAAAAAAACAAAACACCAGTTATTTTGTTGATTCACTTTCTGAAATCTTGCACAATAAATTATCATCTAAAATATACTTATATCTTTAAAATTAATTTCAATTTTATTCGCGAAAATTGCGTCAGAAGTTATGAATTTGAGTTACCATGTTCGGAGCAATTTTTTGGACTAAAGTACAATTCAGTTAGGATTTTGAAATACCAAATTTCATAATAAAAGATACGTATCTAAACCAGCGAATACCGGAATACAAAACCAAACTACGTTAGAAAGTGTTAAAGAGCTCAAATTTCCGAGCAGTAATGTTTAAAATATTTATTGTAATTATTTTAAAAAAATTCTATCTACTCTTATTTGATTTAAGTTTAACGATAAAAAAACACACATCGAACTTTTAAATCAGTAGAGGGCGAGGGACGAGTAAAATTACTGGGAGTTACAAAATTTAACGTAGTACAGTTTTTTGGAAATTTTCGACCATTTAATGCTCGCCAGCATTGAGAGGCCGATTATCTAAATGTAGGAAAACAATAAAATCTATCGACCTCCACTAGGAATTGTAGATTAGTGTTCTCTTTGCATTTCAAATATCACTATGCGGCTATAAAGCATTAGTTCTTAAATGCCTTCATACTGCTGTGTTGTCTCTGTAGTGGCAAAAATACTAACAAGCTATTTATGATACTTCCAAGAGGATAATTTAAGTCAGTATGAAAAAAAATGTGTAATCAAATGGATGCATATATTTTGTGCCAACAGGCTCCACTCACCAGTACAAGGCCGACACCACTCCCGAAACCAATTTATTTGGTTAGGATATGTAGGTGGCGCAATTGTCCTACTATAACACTCTAATTAAAAGTTAAGTCTGAGGTGTAGCGCCAGTTAGCACGCAATCCATACATCAGTGAGATTGTATCTTTCCTTCATATGCCATTAGACATAGCCTCGTGGTCCTAAATAAACCAATTTGTTACTAGAAGCGTCAGGCATAAATTCACAAATAGTCTGTACATGTGGAACATATATCAGGACTTCACATCCACTTTCAGTAAACTGAACACAATATGCAACATTCACATGTAGCCAAATTCATTGAATATCATACTAAAAGGCATAACAGAACACAAATGAAGGTAAACTACTGTTTTTTGCGTAGAAATAATATATATGCAAGTATGCATTAGGTGTTGCGAACCTAGTAACAAATTTGTTCAGTTGTGACCAGAAGTATAAACCAAAGACAGCATGAGATTATACTTTCCGTTCATGCTGCCTTTGGTTTATCCTTCTGGTCACAAGTGAACAAATTTGTTACTAGGTTCGCAACACCTAATACATACTTACAAATGAAGGTAATGATATGAAGGTGAAAAAGGTAAAGTAGATGAGTTGTTATTAGGCATATTTGTTATGATTGGCTTCTAAAAGCTAACAAAAACTAGCAGGTGGATATGCGGTTGCAGAAAATTTAGTTTTTCTGTTCTTGTTACATGCAATTTCACAAAAAAGGAACTCTGTTAACGTATTACATAAAAGGTAGCCTAAAATATCGGCAAAATTATACATTGGCATAATGTCAGGTGATAAAATAACTCGTTTAAGCTTAAATGCATTTTTTCAAAATATCCATATTTAAATTACCAATAATTCGTTTAACGCGAAATTTCTATTGGTCTATTTGTGCAGAAATGCTACAACATGACGCCAGAAAAAGGCATTTTAATGCGTGTTTGAAAAACTGACAGGGAGCTGAAGTCGGAGTTTGTTAAATTTGTGGTCCATGTCACGTATACATTACCTTAGATTTTGGTCGTGCAAACAACTTTAACATGTTTGAAACAGTTCCTGGTCATCCTGTGTTCACAACCCAGCCGACAAATTCACTAGAAGAGCATAAAAAACAAAAGCAAAAACTGAAACAACTGAAATCACAGGATACAGTAACTACACAAACAGAGAAACCAGATCTCCCACAAAGTCCCTGTCCGAAGAACCGGTGACCTAGACAAGCGAATAAACTAATATTTTCGCCGAAGTTCACTGTGTAGAGAATGCATGTTAGCCAGGTCATCACTTTATCTACGTGCTAAGCTCAAATGAGAACCTTGGGAAATGTTGAAAGAGAATTCCGCTACTTTCCTGTATAATGATGTTGTCAATGTAGTGTTTACCGAGGTCTCCGTAACACACCGCACTGGAGATCGGCTGTGGAGGTGAACGATTTGCTAATCTCAAATGCACTGACTACGCCATTCTGTTAATCATGAGTTGCGCCAAGGTTGTGTCAATCCGATACCGTCTCAAGCAAAACGAATTTGTCAACATAGAATCCCTGGAGCCATTGGCAGAATCAGCTTAAGACGAGATTTTGAAAAACCTAAGTGCCTGGCTGAAGCTTCCTTTGGCAAAATATGTACATCAATCAAGCGTAACTTATAAGTTTATTCCTTTACCAAATACATTATTCAAAGTAAGCATATGATAGATCTTCTTAATTTCGCAAACAGATATTGGAAACAATAACTGATTTCTTCGATAGCCTGGATTGATTTCTGGACCAATGTATTCACCTTGTTTGGTTTTGATCACTGTTGACTAGGTTCCAGGAAACAATAATATTAAATAACGTTTAGAATTTGAGTAAAGCTAGTCAGTAAGCCACCGCCGATCTGTAATCACAAACCTGTTTATTTAAAAATTTTCCATTGTTATTCGACGACTGGTTAAATACAATGCAATTTGTATTTACTTCAAGCTCGTAAACTTGATTTAAAGAACAATTGACACCACCCGCGCAATCATTGATGGTTTAATTGTATTACGTTTTTTATATATGTGGCGAAAGTTGCAAAAATTTGATGTTTGTGACTGCATAGAAATTGTGCAGCCGACATTTCCAGTCAAGTTCAATGTATGCGAGACTGCTAGAGGTGAAAGCCGTGTATCTAATTTTCCTTACCATATTTATGCAATGCGGTTTGATCCTCGCCAGTCAGTTTGTCGTCGTACTCTGATGATGATCATGGAAGGTTGAAACACGAAAGGAGGTATCACAGACGGTAGTTTTGCTGTTGTTCGACGGCTGGTTAAATACAATGGGATTGGTGTTTACTTCAAGCTCGTAAACCTTTTTTAAACTACTCGCGCAAACATGGATTATTTAATTGGAAAAACACGTTTTGTTGATTTACCTCAATATGTTTACTTTTTAAGTGCAATCAATAACAGGTACAAGAACTGGGATTGTAAGTTTCATGATCACGAATGGTTCCACTCTAGCGAGTTGCAAAAAGACAGTGCTTCATCTAGTGCTCAATGACTTCGTTTTATGCACTGGATGGAAAGTAAAAACACGATAAAAAATAAATCACTAAATTTGCCATACACACTCCGCATTGATAGCAATAACTTTACGTTTTGATGTGCTTTCACGTTTCAATATCATCATCATAGTTTAAGAACAAATAAACTGATCTGGTTCCTGGAACAAGACTTAATCTATCATGCCATGCTTCATTGAGTTAATATTGTGTGAGAAACTTAAGCGTTGCATAATCAGAAATGAAATTAACATAAATTGCACAGTACAACAAAATGAAACATGTCATTCATTTTGGTTGAGCAATT